>CM031084.1:7846637-7973683 GCA_018257905.1 Gillenia trifoliata | reverse complement strand
CTTGCAAGAAGTATGTCGTCCACATATAAAATGAGAAAAATAAATCTCGAACCAATGCATTTGAAATAGTTGCAATCATCAACCTTATTTTCAATGAAACCAATTTCTGTTACCTTTTGATCGAACTTCATAAACCATTGTCTTGATACTTGCTTCAGCCCATATATCGATTTGCTTAATTTGCAAATGACCGTTTCCTTCTTCTACAAAACCAATAGGCTGCTCCATGTAAATATCCTCTTCGAGATCACCATTGAGGAAAGCAGTTTTAACGTCCATTTGATGAAGTTCTAGGTTGAAGTGTGCCACTAATGCCAAGATTATACGAAGAGAATCTTTTGATGAAATAGGTGAGAATGTTTTGTTATAATCCACTCCTTCTCTTTGGTTGAAACCCTTCGCCACCAATCTCGCTTTAAACCTTTAAACCTTGCCCTTCGAGTCCTTCTTCGTCTTATACACCCATTTGCATCCAATGGGTCTCATTGAATCTGTTTTCTCCACCAACGACCACACTTGATTACTATGCATGGACTTAATTTCCTCGTCCATTGCATGCTTCCAAGACTGAAAATTCTCCCTGTTCATTGCTTCGATATAGGTTGCTGGATCAACCAACATTCCTTTATCATGCTCCACTTTTGTAAAGTAGGTCATGTAATCGTTAGAAATCACTGACCTTCGAACCCTTTGCGATGCTCTTCTCAGTATTTCATTTATGACTTGGTTTTCCCCAGCAACTTCCTCGATAACAGGTTCATGCATTGGCTTATTTGCATGGTCATTGATTATACCACCAATTTCATGAATAAGTGGCAATACCTCAGGTTTGAACATAATGTTTTGCATGGCATCTGACCCTTGTTGATTATCTCCTCCATGAAAGTCAGTGGAACCCTCATGATCTTCAAACATAAAGCCATTTGAATCTCCTCCATCATGGCTGACTTCTTCTTCAATAAACTTCGCATTATTGGTTTCAAAAAATCTAGTGTGCAAGTTTGGAGCATAAAAATTGTAACCTTAAGATTTTTCAGGAAAACCAATAAAACGACAGCTTACGGTTCTCGAGTCAAGCTTCTTTTCTTGTGGATTAAACATCCTAGCCTCTACCTTGCACCCCCAAACACGAAAATGATTAAGACTAGGTTCCTCGACGTCCAAATCTCAAATGGAGTTTTATTCACACCTTTGCTTGGCACTCGGTTCAACACATAATTTGCCATCTTCAAAGCTTCTCCCCATAGAAAATGAGGGAGAGTTGTGCGGCTCATCATACTTCTCACCATCTCTTTCAGCGTTCTATTCCTTCTTTCCGCGACACCGTTTTGTTTTGGTGTCCCCGGTGTGGTATACTGAGTTTGAATACCACATTCTTCAAGATATAAAGCCAATGGTCCCTTCTGTTGCCCAGCCTCTGTAAACCTGCCAAAATATTCCCCTCCTCTATCAGATCTCAAAACCTTTATTGTAGTGTCCAATTGGTTTTCAACTTCTGTTTGAAAAATTTTAAAACAATTTGAGACTTGTGATTTTTCTGAAATTAAGAAAACATATCCATATCTTGAAAAATCATCTATAAATGTTACAAAATACACATTTCCACATATTGTTTTCGTAGGAAAAGGACCACAGACGTCAGAATGGACCACTTCCAACAGTTTTTTACTCCTTGTTGAATTCTTCTTTTTAATTTTTGTCAACTTCCCTTTGCAACAATCCACACAAACATTTAGGTCGGTGAAATTTAAATCAGGCAAAATATTTTCTTTCACCAAATGTTGCATTCTTGTTTTAGATATGTGACCTAATCTTCTTCTATGCCAAAGCACGGAAGAAAGGTCATTTGACAATGGTATTTTAACTTGCAGTGAAGAGTCCATATTATAACAATTTAAATCATTCATGACGGTGCAATCCAATTTCCAAAGATCATTGTCTAAAAGACAAACACCAAGAAAATAATTCAAATCATTCTTCATAAATAACCTTATGCTCTCATCGTCTCCGATGAAAGCAAAACCATTCCTTACAAGTTTTGAAGCAGAAACTAAAGACCTAGTTAACGACGGAACATAAAGAACATCAAAAAGTTCTAAAACAAAGCCAGTAGATAGTCTAAGCAGCCAGTGTCAAACCACCAAGTATTTGGAGGAGCCTCAACAAGTAAAGTTTGAAAACAAACAAAAACATTGAAGATTTTATTACCTTTCTTCACTGCCCATTTCTTTCTTTTCTCACAGTCCCTTTTCAAATGTCCCAATTGTTTGCAAAATTAACAATTCACGTTTTCCAAGTTCATCTTATAGTTTTGAGGTCCTCTAGAGGAGGAAGCAATATTGGCAGCAACATTAGAGGTAGTATAGGGCTTAGTTTGCTTACCAATGTTCATCATAGGCCTTTTCGCAGCATTGAAGTTCACCAAATTCACAGTCCCAGACTTGATCTTGCTCATTCTACTCTCCTTTTGCACACAAATGGAGATCATCTCGTCAAGTGTCCACTTTTCCTTTTGTGTGTTGTATGATATCTTAAGTTGTTCAAATGACTCAGGTAGTGATGAGAGTGCCATATGAACAACAAAAGAGTCATCTAGTGGCATCTCGAGATCTTTTAGCTTGGCTGCAGTGTCTACCAACTTCAAAATGTGCTCACGAACACTGGTTTTCCCATCGAACTTAAGTGATGTCAGAGTGGTCATCAAGTTGCCCATTTCTGCCTTCTCGGAAACCTTAAACATTGCACCCACAACCTCTAGGAAATCTTTCACCTTGTCGCACACTGGAATCCCACCTTTGACTGTCTCAGTGATTGACATCTTCATCACCATGAGAGCCATCCTGTTGGATTTCTCCCACCTCTCAGCCTTCATCCTTTGCTCATTGGTGCTGTTTTCAGTCACAGCAGGTGGCTGGTCTTCCCTCAATGCAAGATCATAATCCATCAGTCCTAGCACGATCTCAACATCTTGCTTCCATTTCTTGAAATTCCCTCCATTCAAGGGCTCAATGGAGGAGAAACTTAGAGCATTCGAATCACTGAAGAAGCCACGGAAAACAATCAAATAACCCCATTGAAAAAGAAATAATAGTCAATCATAGATACATGTAACACCTTTGGGCAAGATACACGATTGCATTTTATGCATATGGTCTGATCATGCATCCTTATTGTATAGCCTTCTTAATTAGGGTTCAAGTTACAACTAAAATTCTAATCTTTGAACGAGAAAATAGTTGGCTCAAAGACTAACTAAAAACCTATACACTGATTAATAAAACCAGCAGTTAACTTAATACCACTTTGGGTATAGTTATCATGTCATGTAATGCAGTCACCTAAATGCAACCTCCTTAATAAGCAAAATTTCATTAAAATCACTTTAGTGTAGACTTTACAAACATTTGTTTCTTGGTTTAACAACATGATTTCCTTTTGATGATAATGAGTTGGAACTCATATCACTTTGAATCGATTTTGCTCTGAAGAAGCACTCGAAAACACAATGTCAAATATCATAGTAGACATATAATGTAGAATCTGATGAATCGATGAAAAATAACAAAGCGTCTGTGATACCAAATGTTGGAATTTAATAGTTTAGCTTCATAGATTACAATATTATTAAGCGAGTATAAATCAAACTACGAAGAAACCCATTGCAACGAGTTCACCGGTAAGCCTCAATAGGGGACCTTATGTTCTCAACTAGAATATGGCTAGTTTTCTTGAATAGGCGTGCTTTCCCCGCGGCGGAGGACTCAACCTTTATAGGCGTGTAATCTCAACCATTTCCTCTATCAAGAGCAGTTTGATTAGAAGCCCCACGTCCATTTGATTTCCAACGATGAGATATCCATTCTCTACCATGTTTATCATATAGTCCTACTTTAAAGGAAATAATATTTATTCAGATATTACTTTCTAGCGATTTAGGCTTCCACTAAACTTAAATACGATGTGATAAGATTAGAGCCCAATAGGGTTCCAACATAGGCTTCTTCACCATACTATTGGGTTGCGATTTTAGCAGAGAGATGCTTCGAGCGTCACTTGTTGCTCGGTGGTAGCGCAAGTTAAAAGTGCTTTTAAAACTGCTAAAAACACTTCCCAAAAATGTTTTTGGTACTTAGATTTTATTAAAAAAATTGATGCGCTTTTAATAAAAGCGTTTATAAGTCCTTTTAATGTTTCTCAAACAACTCTTAACCATGATATAAGCTTGTCAGTGATATGATCAAATTAGTAAACTTAATTTAGACTTTGGTGGTATATGCAAACTTCACATTTCTTTTCTTATTTCGAGAGGAAAAAGATTTGAACTTGAGACATTTACTAACTAAAAACTTATGTTAACCCTATGAAAGTTGTTTTGATAGGGTTGAGATAAGGGTTAGTGAAGGATGCCCATGATAGGCGGTGGCTTGGGGTATGATAGGCGGGATGAAACGATCTGCCCGGATGCGGTACGTGCCTTTGTTGAGCTAAGCGTTATGTGGTTATACCTAATTTGTGTTGCCCACGAAGGAATTTCTTAGGAACACCACAGCATTGTGGGAACATCTTTGGGGAGCCATACTTTGTCTTGAGATTGTGGAGATAGATGCATACATATTTCTTGGCCCACTTTTCAATGACAACACCTCTCAGGATACTCAACTTTAATCAACAAGAAGCGGGTGTGTGCAACCGGATCGTGTGATCATAGAGATGTGCATTCGATAGTGTTTGCTCAAGGGTTTCCTGAAAACTCTAGAAGCGGCTCAGCATAACCTGTTACTTATGAGAATACGGCCCAGGGGATATTTGTGCCCCGATGGAAGCTTGTGAAATATTGAATGAAAGAACCTTTGGGGCGGGTAGATGTTATGTGCCAACATGTACAAAGATGTTGTCTAAGACAAATAGTGTGATTCTGAGGCGGGGACTCGTGGTTTAGCGTCGGCCCAGAAAGCTGTAGCGGGGTTGCCGCGATGGCCAGGGGAAAAAGTCTCTTGTTTCATGTTGTTTTTAGGGTTTGGTTTATGAGTTGAGCGAAAATTTTGATGATTGGTTTGCGGGAGTATGAGTTTCAAATGCAATATGGATTAATTGGTTGGTCGAGTTGGAGCAACTCTTGGGTATGTCTCATTGTTCCTACAAGCGGTCTTGCTTTCATTGGTGATCGCTGACTTTCGGTGGGTTTAATAATTTGCTCCTTTCCTAAACGGACAATAAGCCGGTATGTATAATGATTTGAGTACCTTTCTTTGTTGCTTAGTGTCCGTGCAATTATATTTTGATTAAAAGTTTTTAACTTAGGTTATGTTTGTGCATAAATCGACTAAGCTCAATCGTTTCTTTATTATGTGGTGTGTAGGAGATAGTACTGAAGCATATTATTAAACGATGATTCCAAGTGAAATGAGAGGAGCATCATTTTTGATGAACAATGGTGGATACACAATTGAGAGTTGAGATCCATGATGGACCACAATGTGATAAAAATTGGGACTTCTTGGGCTTGTTGATGCCATCCACAATGGGGAAGGAAAATCTTTGGACAACCAAGGTGATTGATTAGTGAGTTAATTAATGGATCGATATTAATTATGTAGGTTTTTACTAACATAAGTGACACATCACGTCCAGGATGTTAGGGTGAACACCCAAAAATTGAGGAGTGTGTGACACCTCGTGAAATTGTGAAAGCCATTTGAAAGAATAAGTGTAATTTAAAAGTGATAAAGGAAGTTTGAATAAAGTAAAGATGTCAGTGCACGGAAGTGTGTGGCTGAGCCAAAGAATAATAACATAATAACTAACTACGAATAGAATTTACTAAGTAACTACAAGTACACTAAAACCTCGATAGTAATATTCGATAAAATAATAACCTCGTTTAAATAATAAAAAACCTCAGTCAGGCTAGGACACAATGTACTAAAATAATAATTCGCTTAATGCATAAGATAATAATTTTCTAACTTTCCTTAAGGCCTATTGGATATATAAATTAATAATTCATTAAAATACATAAAAATATAGTACATAACAATTCATAATGCATATGATAGACTTTTTACCAAACAATTTCAATTTTTCTAAAAAAATGCTTCTAAAGTCACTTGTTTTTTCTTTGCCTAAATTGAATTGAACCTCATCCTTAATTTTTGCAATATAGACACCACATTTGTTATATCTTTTCATTTTTGTAGCAAGTAGTTATTCAATGTTACTATTTGTGAAGGCCTCTTTGGGCTCTGGTGGTAGATCACAACTATCATGCGGATCTTCATGGTCCTCATTGGTAGTCGTATTCATTATTTCATCAATGATCTCTTCGCCCGGTTAAGCGTCCATCAGCGCATTATTTTAGTTAGGATAATTCAAAATGTCCTCAACATCCATCGCATTTCTATAGCGTAGACCGGAGAAATAAGCTTAATAAATTGATATAATATATGTATCTTTAAAACCCTTATGTATTCTTCTTTTTAATGTCCATTAGAAGTTTGTCTCACAATACATGAATATATGACTATGACTTTTTATAAGATACATGAACATATTTTGCCCCCAGAAAACTTATAAAATCTTTTATAAATTAATAAAATATTAATTTATCGATAAATTAATAAATTATTCATTTATTGATAAATTAATAATCTCGTTAAATAATAATTTTTCCGAGTCCCAGAGTAGTAATTTGTATCGAGGTTTTACTCTTGTATTAGTGAAAGTTCCTTACAGCGACAGAGAACCATGCCATCGGCGTCCTGGCGTCGGAGCTCCAGAAACACTAAAACCTGGGCCAAAAAGCGAGGAAAGTGTGAGTGGGCCGAAAACAAATAATTTTCTATTTTACTTTTCTAATGTACTAACCATCATTTGTAAAAAACGTAATAATTCTCAAAATCATACTACATAGTATGTATGAAAAACAACATAAATGTGGAAAGCCGAGTTATTTTCCAAAACTAGTAAATAATCACAAACGATATAAATCTTTCCAAGGGGAAATCAACAGTGGAAATCAATAGTGAAATCCAAAAATAACAAAGGCTCCATGGCATTTGTGAAAGTAGTATATATGTCATAAAATCCCTGGAAAATAACAATTGGGTATGCTTAGTAGGCGGTGCAAACACACGAAGCTCGTAAAGGCTGATACGCCATGAGCAATTTGGGTGTAATAAATCTATGCTCGTGCCACATACATGGAAGCTAGCTAAGCGCATCTGTGATTCTAGATGCCAAGGCAACTAGAGCAGGTTGGCACCTATGATGGATCCAAAGTGAGCGTGTCGGTGTGGTGTGAACATACGTGAAGGCGGTCACAGTCTGAGATAGTACTATAGACATAGGTAAGCAATCCTACGGTGGCGGGTGTAAAGCATGCACCATGAGGATAAAGTCGTATCTTAAAATGGGGTATAGTATAAAGTATGTCATTTCTAAAGTAAGGCCGTAGTAAAAACGTTCACAAATGGTATTCATAGATACCGTATTAAATCACAGATAATATGCTAAAACACTTGAGTTTCACAAACCAAGTAAGGTAATGAAAGCAAGTCTAAGATTCGTTTCAAGTATAAACGTAAATCTCAATTCTGAAACATATATAAGATATAGTTTAGAAAGAAGGTACTACGCTTGGCCCAGTAGCGTGAATTGCCTTTGCTTATACGCTCTCCGTGCTCCTCGGGTTGTCCTCCTAAGGTAAAACACCAACAATTAATAAACTAATAAAAAACTACAAGAATATAGATGCAGACTCAAATTAAGAGTTTCGGTGTTCGAAACAGAAATGCTGTGCCGTGGCCAGCCGTCTGCTGCTGCAGCGGTGTATGGTCTCACTTGTATACAGCCCTTCTGTAGCAGGTTACCACCAGCGCCTTTAAAGTTAACTTCTCTCCTTTAACTTTACTTGAAATATTTCGGGGTTAAAGGAATATTCTAACGGTATTAGAGAATATTCGGGTGCGTGTCGATTAGGGAAAAAAATATCACGGTTGGAATATTCGATCCCAAACTGAATCACGGGCAGGTTAGGTAGCGTCAAGGCCACTGTTCTTGTCGATTCTCCCGTTCGCCTTTATGTCTGGCATGCTTCGTAAATCGTAGGAATCTCTTGAGTCGAATTAACTTTTGTAGAATTCTTCAAAATGTGTAACTCGCGTCAAAACCATTTTACCGTGTAATATGTCAAAATGAAGCTAGGAAGGCAAAGGAATGCGATTTTACCTATTTCGATGTCAAAAGATGGCTAGGAAAATGAAAGGAGGGAAAGCCCGCGTCTTGAAAAGTGGCCGATTCCAAACCTCGATTCGAGGCCAAATTCCAACATGCACGACTTGAAATACTCTAGGACTCACGGAAGTCAATTGGTGGTCACCACAGGCACGATCGTGGCAGGTATCGGCAGGAAAAACTCAGGAAACTTGCTTTCTGTGTAGGAGCTCCTTGGTTAGTCAATTTCTAGTTTGATTTTGGGAAACAAGGTCGGGGATAGGTTCGTGGTGATGAGTCACAAAGGTGGTGGCTTGGGTTTGGGGTGTGGTTTCTTGGGGAGAAGTGGCGAACCCACCCAGAGTTTAGCTCGAGAGAGGGAGTGAAGCGGGAGAGAGAGGAGAGGATTCATACAGTGAGGAGAGCGAGGAAGGAAAATGGCGTGAGGTCCACTTGCCCGGACCCAAGCCCAAACTACAAAATACGAGTTCCAATTAAGTCACGGGAACATCCTTGGTTAACGTCAATAAGACTGCCCTTTTGATTCTGGACCAGACTATATCAATAAGACACCATTTTGATTTCCCCACTGCTTGTAGGTTCGTTGTGAAGAGGAGTTGATTGAAGCAATTGAGATTGCAAATGGTGATAAGAAGGATTGCCTGGTGCTTCTCATTGAGGGTGATTGTTCATAGGGAAGATTGCGACGAAGTACGCCCCGATTCGGCTCTGGGGTTGCCGCCGCTTGATGGCTGGCCCACCCAACCTAAACCTAAACTCTTCAATTAAGAGTAGTATGATTATACAAAATAAGAATGCTGGCGCCTTGCATGTGGTTGTTGGATTTTCACCCATGCAATTTGGGTTTGAAACTCTCAATCTCTAAATTATTGTAATAGTTTCCTCCCTCTTACCTTAATAATAATATATTTTTTGAAAAAAAAATGGAATGCTATTAATCTTCCTTTTGAATTTTTTGGCTTATAAGAATGTTTGTCACATAGCAAATTAAGCAACACGCCAAGGTTGTTTGTCGTCCACGAAGCATATGATTCTGAAATTAAATTTGACAACTTGCATCATATGAATATGATAATCTAAAAGACGTTAACAATTAAATTTGACAACTTGCATCATATGAGTATGATAATCTAAAAGACGTTCAGTGAAATCATGTGACTCGGAATAAAGATGTGCAGCCCCTTCTCCAATTAAATAAAGGGTTATCTTTAAATTGGACATTTTTAATTAAAATAGTTGATAAAATAGAAAATTTATCAATTTGATCTCACGAAATTGTACTTGTAAATTAATTTGGTGGAGTGCAGTAGCTTTTCGTCGAATTTACGGTAGTGTGTTGATTTGGAGCTTAGCGAAGTGAATTCACTATCAATCATACGGCACCACATGAATAAATTATAAAATAAAAAATTTAAAAAGATTTAAAAACTAAAAAATGACACTAAAATAAATAAAAATAAAAACACGAAACAGGGGGTGGTTCAAGGGGATTGTCACATTACCATGGTTGGCTTGTGAAGTTGATGGCACAGGTTGTGCTTTCATGTAATGAAACTAATCCCATATGAATTAATTAACCTCTTGAAATCGAGGAGAGGTGGGGTTTTGGGTTTAGTTGGGTAGAAATTCTGGGCGCACGAAGAGGAGTAGGTTGGCAAGTTAGTCGAAGGAGATTTGGGGAATGGTGATTGGGGTGGCTGGGTTGTGTGAGGGGGTGGGAGGGTGGGTGTCCATAGAATATTTTTGGAGAGAGGATGGGGAAGGTGGCTTATGATTGGGGGTGGATTGAGGCTGAATAAAATTTATTGCTGGGGTGGCGTTGGGTTCTTCGGGGTAGGGGATTTTGTTTTTATTTATAGTTTTTAATTTTTAATTTTTGTTTATGATTAATTCCATTAGCGATATGATTTGATAGGTGAAATTTAACATTGTGCCGAATCAGCCTTTAATAAATTTGGCCAGTAACGGAATAGTCAATTGATTTGCGGGCGATTGAAAAGGCCAAATTGATATATTTCCTATTTGAAGAGATCATTTTAATTAGGAAATGTCTAATTTGAATGACCAACCATGACAAACACTGCAATGTGCATGCATACAACTTGCAACTTGCTTCATTTAATTTGATTAATTAATCAAATTAATTAAATTATGAATAATCAAAAGTCTTCAATTTGCAATTACCAGCGACTCTTCCATTACAAACCGTGGATTTGATCATTTGAGTCCTTTAAAACCTTTGCTCACGGTATTGTCCCCTTTACGACGCCGTTTCACCCTACCAACCTTGTCCGTCATGAGCGTGTCCTTTCTTTCTATTCTTGTCCTTGTGGTCGTTTTTGTAATTTGATTCTACAAGGGAACAATTACGCCTTAAGCCAACCAATCGAAAGCGACGCCGTTCATCGCAAGCCGGAAATACCAGATTACAGCTAATAATTGATTGACGCCTTTCTTTGGGACCAAAATACGTCCAACGCCGACCAAAATTTACTTTTTTGAGCTGGCAGTTAGAATTTATTTCAGTAATATTTTCCGACAATTTGTTCATCTTATTGACCACGTTCTGGAAATAATTGTCTAACATTAGAATTCAAAGCCTTACCACTAAATTTGACAGCCACTAAACTAAGCCACACAAAATCTATGACGACTCAACCCAAAAACCAAAGGAAAAAAAAAAGAAAAAGAAGATTAAGACAAGATGGTGGACTTTTGGCCTCAAAATACAAAGTGTTGCTCTACTTATGTGATGAGGATCAAAACTAAAATTTTCCACTATCGGCAAAACACAATTAAGTTGTAAATAGTTTAGGAAATTGTCTTGTCAAACAAAAATTATTTCGTCACATGATACGATTGCATTAGTTCCATATAATCAACTATATATAAAAGGTATATGAGATTTTTGAGCGTATTTTTTTATGCAAGAGATAATTTGTCAATTAGCTTAACCAATATCCGTGTCGTAAAGTATAACACATTGTGAGCGAGGTGTGTTTTACTTAGGCAAATATTCTTTAGTACAAATCAAAATCAAGACTAGTAGAATCATTAGAGAAAAAACATAAGGATCATAATTTGAGTAGTATTAATATACTAAGCATAACACAACACATTCACAAGGTATGTTTATTTACGCAAAATAATTTCACCGGAATATAAATAAAAATTTAATTCAATCAGAATCAAGATTCAATGCCAGGTTTATTTAAGGAGAAAAAAATAGAATTTTTGGTGGACAATTAGAAATTTCTAGTCCTTTCAATTTACTGATTTTTAACCAAATCAGTAAATTAATTAATATTACCTGTACCCGCGCCACTCACTCATGAGTATTTAAGTCCACTGCAACCACTGCCTTGGCCATGGAAAACCGCCCTAGTATGTTCCATCCACTGCTGACCACCCTATAAAAACCCACCTCCTTCCAGACAATTTCCCAAACCAAATTCCATAAATCCTAAAATAAAATCCCCATCACAAAGAAGTTCCCATCTTTTCTCTTTTCTGAGTCGTTTTTAAAAACGGTTTTGAGTACGATCAAAACCCGGTACCCTCCATGGACACCAAATCGGATCCCTCGACGTCTGCAAGCCGGCGTGCACCGGCGTCGGCTGCCTCCCGCGGCGCCGCTTCGGCAATCAGAGCTCTGCCCCTCACCGTGACCAACTCCTGCAACGCCACTCTCGGTCGCCACCTCATCTCGCCGACTCGTCCAAATCGGCGTCACCGACGTGTTCACTGTCCCCGGTGACTTTGCTTGACCCTCCTCGACCACCTCATCGCCGAGCCCGGGCTCACCAACATCGGCTGCTGCAACGAACTCAACGCCGGGTACGCTGCTGCGGCTACGCGCGGTCGCGGGAGTCGGCGCGTGCGTTGTTACTTTCACTGTGGGTGGGCTGAGTGTTCTCAATGCGATTGCTGGAGCTTACAGTGAAATCTCCCTCTGATTTGTATAGTTGGAGGAGCCGAACTCCAACGTTACGGGACGAACAGGATTCTTCACCACACTATTGGGTTTGCCGGATTTTAGCCAGGAATAAATTGCTTGAACCGTCACTTGCTATCAGGTTGGTATGAAGCCAAGATTTTTGGTTTTTTTTATTTATTTTTGAAGTTGAATTTTGATGGTTTTTATTGGTTTTTGATGGGTTAGTGAAAGATTTGTAGTGAGTTTTGTAAATTTGGAATGTAGGTTTTTACTGGGATGTGGTAAATAATCTGAAAGATTTCTGAAATTTACCATGCGGTTTGTTTGTTTTTCTTGCTGAAATTAATTTCAATGATTGTTATTGTGTTTTGATGGATTTGGTGAAAAGTTCATAGTGAGTTTGATTTTGCTAAATTTGGTATGTGGTTTTTACTGGGCTGGTAAATCTGGAAGTTGCACATGAGTTTACCAAGTTTGGTTTGTATTTTCCTTTAATTTCAGTCATTTTTATTGTTTTAGTGGTTTTGATGGATTTGGTGAAAAGTTTTATAGTGATTTTATTTTTGTTAAATTATTGTTTGCTCTTTTTTGGTTCGTTTTGAAAGTTTGCTAATTTGGTATGTGGGTTTTACTAGGCTGTGGTAAATAATCTGTAGATGCTCATGAAATGATTGATACCGCAATTCAACTGCTTTGAAGAAAACACGAAGCGCCTGTTTATATCAGCATAAGCTGCAGCAGCTTGGAATTCCTCATCCGACATTTAGCCGGGAGCGGTTCCATTCTCTTTGTCTCCAAGGTACCTTTTAGGGTTTCTGATTCCATTTGGTTGAAGTGTAAAATGCTTGTAACTTTTAGGTGTGGTATATATTGGTTTGTTTTGGTCTGTAGGTGAGCAATCATCTCGCCTTAGAAGGCTGCAGTGGAGGGCTGCCAGAAGTTCTTGAACAAGGCAGTGAAGCCGGTTATGGTAGCGAGGCTAAATGCGAGTTGCACATGCCGGCGATGCCTTTGTTGAACTAGCTGATGCTAGTGGTTGTGCTCTGGCTGTGATGCCTTCATGGGAGAAGCATTGCCAGGCACCACCCCCATTTCATTGGGACATACTGGGGTGCAGTGAGCACTGCCTTTTGCGCCGAGATTGTGGAATCGCAGACGCATACTTGTTTGCTGGGCCGATTTTCAATGACTGCAGCTCTGTTGGGTACTCTCTGCTTCTCCAAGAAGACAATCATGGTGCAGCCTGATCGGCGTGACCATTGTGAATGGCCCTTCATTTGGTTGTGTTCTCATGAAGGATTTCCTCAGAGCTCTAGCAAAGGCTCAAGCACAACAACACTGCCCATGAGAACTGTGAGATCTTTGTTCCGATGGACACCCTCTAAAGTCTGCGAAAGAACCTTTGAGGGTTAATGTTCTGTTCCACCACATCCAGAATAACATCAAGTGAAACACTGTGATTGCTGAGACAGGACTCATGGTTTAACTGCCAGAAACTGAAATTGCCGGGGCTGGTTGCGGGTAAGCCAAGGAGAGATTGTGGTTTTCATGTTTCTTTCTATGTTATATGGTTCATGAATTATTGGGAAGTTGGAATTGGGTTTGCAGGTATGAGTTCCAAATGCAATATGGATCAATTGGTTGGTCAGTTGGAGCAACTCTTGGCTATGCTCAGGCTGTTCCTGAAGCGTGTGATTGCTTTCATCGCGATGGGAGTTTCAGGTACATTTATTTCTTTTCTCTAGCACTATGTAAAGTGTAAAGTGGCATTAGGAACCTTATCAAATTTGCTCAGTTAACATTGTTGGATTTGCAGCATAACATTTCATCAATATCACGATTCACCGGTCTTTGAATTTGAATTATGCACCGTATTGTTGCAATGTGAAACTGATATTGGCACTGTGCTTGGTGAAAGAAGCTTGTTTGAAACTTTCCATTTCACGGTCACTAAATTGCGAAGAACTTCCATAAACTTCATTACATTATGTGTTTATGCTTTACGTTGTTTCAATGCGAATAGGTGACTGTTCAAGATGTGTCCTGCATGATCCGAAATGGGCAGAGGACCATCATCTTCCTGATCAACAATGGCGGATACACGAATTGGGGTGGAGATCCATGACGGACCCACCACAATGTGATCAAGAACTGGAACTACACTGGACTTGTTGATGCCATCACAACAGGAGGCAAGTGCTGGACAACCAAGGTAATTAGTTCGTTAATGCACATATTCTATTCGTCTCCTTAATCTATTCCAACTAATCAATCAAAGGGTTTCCTGGATCGTAAAACTCCTTGTGTCGAATCTGTTAATTCTGCAGGTCGTTGCGAAGGAGCTGATTGGCTTGATGAGACAGCAGCGGGGCGAGAAGAAGGATAGCTTTTGCTTCATTGAAGTGATAGTCCACAAGGATGTTCCAGCAAAGTTGCTTGAGTGGGGGTCTAGGGTTTCCGCTGCCAACAGCCGCCCACCTCAGTAAATCTTCCATGTCATTTCCCTTCATCAACGGGCGTTATTCGCTCGGCGAAGAAAAGAAAATTAAGTTTTTGTTCTTTCTTGTGGAGGTTAATATCTTATGTTTCATATTAATATTTTCGCTGAAAAATGGTCTGTGTTTTCAGTTGGAATTTTAACTGGTACCTTCGGATCTTTTAATTAGTTTATGTTATTAATATAATTGTGCAAATCAAGGTGCTTGTTTGTTAGAACGTGAGTATTTGACTCAAAGAAGCAGGGACTGTCTGATGTGCTATGGCATTGGATATTCGCACGATCTCGCCATCCTTTTCTCCCTCTCTCCTCACCTCTTCCTCCTTTTTTTAATGGTAGAGATGGAATTGTGGCGGTCCAATCTTCTGGCGCTTATTACTCCAAAACTAATTTGAAATGCATTATTGCATTTTTTAATGCAACTACTCTGTAACACTTTTTAAAGTGTGAATCTTTAACACTTTAACGTGCATAACTTTTTATTGGGTGGCGCGATACAATAATGTTAATTGGGTGACGCGATACAATAATATTGTTGGTGAATAACAGCCTCTAGGAACATGTTAGAGGTGTGAGTATCTGATTCAAAACTAACCGACCATGAAAAACGTATTCGCTGACAAATCCGGTTTGTTTAAACAGCACGTTGATGATTGTAACTAATGATTTGTCTAGTATCAGGAGGACTGAGGAGCTGTCGTCTGCCAGCTGTTTGACCCAAAACTATTAACCTAATAATTATGCTGGTTAATTAATTGTCAATTTTACTGATGGGTGGTCTTAATGCTGTCGTGGAACTTTTTCAGTGCGTTATGAGAAGGAAAAGGACAGAGGAAAATATATGGTTTTTCCGTGATGTTTTCAATCGAATTTTATTGCGTGACAAGATACAGTAGAAGAAATATTTATCATAAATGAACAAATTTTAATTCCTCGTTTAAGTACGCCGTATAACATGAATAAGGTTTAGGGACTTCCAGAAGTGCATTACCACGAGAAGCAATTAGAGAAAGTGCATAACTGCTTCACAACACTCTTTATTTTGGTTCGGGAATAAAAAAAAAACACCACATCTTTAGGAATTCATGAATTTCTCCAATAAATTGAACAAAATTCAAATTACTGATAAGTTGCCTACTTTATGAAACGGATATTGAATTTGTTCACCAGATAGAAAAACTTTGAGGTTCGTGGTTGACATACAAAGGTACAGCTGGTTGATATAAGAGCATCTTTCATTTAATTTGAGGTTGTAAATGGTATCTACCAGAAGAATTTCAGAGATTTGGGGAAGGTTAAGGAAAGGAATTGCATAACAATTCAAGATCATATGTGCCTTGATGTAGATCAGATTGCGGAGATGAGCGTGGAATATGATTGCAAAATCTGCAAGTGTGCTCGCTAATTCCATCAACATGCACGCAAGTTGTCGGGACGCTATCACTCTGGCCCCTCCCTCTGAAACAACACGTACAAGATCTGTGAAAGTGTTTTGTTAGGTGTAATTAAGTTTAACTTTTGAGGGTATACTGGTCCTGTTCAACTGAGTTTTGCTATATTTGAATTTTACTAAATCAAGCATTTATAAAATTAAAGGTTAAAAATTTGGCTATTTATGATACAAACACTGTTTTCTCCCTAAACTTTCACCTAATTTTATATTTGGTCCTGAATTTAATTCTCCTTTAGATTTAATTCATGATCATATATTTAGATTTGGATATGAGATTCATATGTATGACACATTATTATTATTTTTAGAAAAAAAGGACAGGTACGGTGGTGGTAGACAATTTTGCAACCTTAAGGTGTTTCACAAAATTGTCCACCGGTTCAATTCTTAGCAGTGAGTCATGCGATGGTGACGGGAGGCGGGAAAATGCGTGCAGTAGTCTTCAGGCCCACGAGATGGTGGAATCTTAGTGATCACCCGGTTGGTCCCCTTTTTCTTTTTTAAAAAAAAAAAAAAAGAAAAAAAAGAGATCATATATACCTCTTCTATTCAAAATGCCATGTAGGAAGACATTTTTAACATCTATCTGTCTGTTCCAACCAAAGTGAGCAGCTAAGCCAAAATGATGCGAACTCTAGTGGGTTTATAACTGGACTAAATGTTTATGAGTAATCGAGAATTCCCATAACTTGAGAATAATACCCCCTGGCAACTAATCTGGCCTTATACCTGAAGATTGATCCATGCATTCTTTTTAACTTTTGGGCCACTTACAACCATATAGATTCTTCATTAGGAAGAGGAACTAACGTCCAGGTTTGTTGAGCATGAAGAGCATTGATTTCCTCTTGCATATCTAGCAGCACCATGCTAATTAATTCTTTTTGCAGCTTGTTTAAAGTTGAAGGTTCATGAGAAGAAAATCAGATTGAAGAGTTGCGATCATAAAGGGTTCCTCAATTAACCGTTTTTTAACATCAGTTTAACTCATCTTTCATCCACTCCCCGATCGGCAGCGTGTGGGGCGGGCCGGCGCGTCGCGATCGCGATATAGTAGCAACCAAAGAATTTGTATCCACATTTTGCATGATATATGCATAGGGTAAGATATATCATAATTCTTTAGAAAAATTGTGTTTGTGAATCAATTATACATTAAAGGAAGTTGAACTCAATTATAAATTTTGCTTTTCCTTTGAGATCTTTTTAACAATGCTTTCTTTTTCTTATTTAAAAAAAAAGGATCAATGATTAATTGACACAGCTATAGTCTACCGTTCAAGACCCAAGAAGACTCGCCCAGATGCATTTCCAACCTCCCTAGCCACCATCGTGTGATTCTGATGTTAGGGTGAATCCAGGACAATTATGTGAAACAATCTTTGGGTTGAAACTGTTGGAATAGTGGGCTACATGTCTTATCAACACAATGTGGGAATTTGGGTTTCAGTTGCTAGAATTTTCAATTTTTTTGAAAAGTTTTGCAGCAAATTTATTGAAAATAAAGCAAGAAAATACAATATAAACTATTACAAAATAACTAGAGCTAGCTTGCATACTTCAATTAAAATGTGAAACCAGAAAGCACACTTCTTATTTCTTGGATCTTAAGATACCTCAAGACCATTTCAACGTCTCCACCTTTGATTTATGTGAACATGTCTTCGGTGACGACCGATTCGTTCCTCAAGCTGAGGAAACATCTTAACAAGGATCTTATACATGGCTGTAATACCATTTACTCCATCTCTTGCACAACACAAGTGACCCAACTGCAACTCCGAAGCAAATACCGTCGGGTTCGACACTGATAACATCCCATCAATCTCCATCTCCAGAATTTTGCTTACTTCCATTTAATGCTGGTGGTGGTGGTGATCGATCCTGCTTTGTTGTCCACCGTCAACGGAGGGCCCCATAATCCTTTGTTTCCCGTAAGGAAGCTTTTGGAAATGTCGAAAACTGAGTACTAGTTGGGATCCTGCCGACCAGTTGATTGTTTGACGAATTCAGAATGCAAGGAAAGTAGGTTTGTCAACTGTGATGAATTTGCCCGCTCAGCTTGTTCCGTGACAGGTCTAAGAACAGGCTGTCGCATGTTACTTGGGACGATGGGATTTCCCCGTGAAGGCATTACTTGACAAGTTGAGGGAAATACAATGAGTTGATTCACATTTCCTCAGGTATTGTTCCACTGAAATTGTTGGATGAGAGAGGTCAATCAAGGTGTAGACAGTCAGAATCTTTACCAGATCCATCTCTGAACCTTTGCCGGTAACTGTTATAGCATGCTCCTGTAAGAAATTGTGGATCTCTTCATCGGCAGTGTGTGGAAATTCTCGATAATTGTTTGTCGATAGGGAATCATCTTCGTTAGCCATCATTGTCCGCCATGTTGTCAAAGCTAATCCCGGAACTTCACCATTAAATTGTTGTAAGCAGGTCTAGGATTTGAAGCACGGGCCAGGTGCGTTGGTCTCTGAACATCCAATGCCTCAGAAGTTGTTGGACCGCAAAGCAAGGACACGCAAGGTGGAGATGTTCTTTAAAAAGCATGGAAAAGGTATCTGTTATCGATTGTTATCGATGTTTAAAACCTGCAAGCCTCTGCGGATTGGCTAGGACTTTGGAAATCGACCTTCTATCTGATTTTGATTGAGCTCTAGTGTTTCCAAGTCACAATTCTCAGGAAATTGAAAATTAGAAATAGTTCCGTAAGGTTGTTTCTCCTCAAATTAAGTACTCTACGTCTATGTTGCAGCCAAGCATTGGGGAATCCTACCACTCCAGAGAATTATTGGACCAAGTGAAGCTTGAAACAATTCACTTGCATTACATATTGATGCAGGAATGATCCCATGCAAGTTATTGCTTGAAATGGACAAGAAAGAAGCGGAACCAAGAAAATCAGAAACGGGATAAATAAGAAAATCACCAATGTTGAGTTAGTATACTCGAGCTGAAAGCGATTGCTCGATAATCAATAAGCAGCACCTGGTAGGAAAAGTGGGATTGGCCCTGTAAGTTGGTTTGAATGAAAGTCAAGGATGCTCACGGAGATGTAGGGGATTGATCAAAGGACCTTGAACTTATCAAGGAGTTTGCAAAGAAAGATTTAGATGGTAAAAGCGAAGGAGCTGCAAATCAATTGGGTACCTGGCCTTGAATCTGGTTATCCGAAAGGTCCAACTTTCGTAAATAGGTTTGGTTTCTCAAGAACTCGGAATGTTACTCAACTTGTTGAAGGCTTTAACAGCAAGTTGTCAACCTGAAGGAAAGGGCGATGAATGCGAAGAAATTGTTCCAGCATTGTTAACTACCAAGCTATTGTGGGAAATATCAGGTGCCAGGGTGGTTGGCTGCGAGGACTGACATTGAAAGAAAGCTACTGAAATTGTTTGAAGAAAGAAAAACCTGTTTGAGAGTTTTGAAAACTAAAAGATAGACACCGGTACTGGTCGCTTCAAATTGTTGAAACTCCGTCGAAGGCAAACAGAAGTTGGAAGAGAGACGTTGGAGAAATCAGGGAGTCGACCGGAGAATCGATTATTGGGAAAGTGAAAGCAATTCAAACATGGGAGCAGAAAAGATAGACGACGGAGATACTCGCTGAGTGGGATGTAGTCCAACTTAACATTGACTAGATGATTAGTCCTTCCAAAGTGTTTCCCAGTGAATAGAATCGATCGGACCACTGAAATTAGCCGATGACAGAGTCCAAATCAAGTAATTGTGTTAGGTTTGATTATTCAATGAAGTTGATCCTGCAAAACTACAATGAAGGTCTATTGTGTCCAGCATTTTGAGGTTGCCAATGGAGTTGGGCAGTAGCCCTGAAAAGCTTGTCGGCTTAGAACCAATGATCGAAGGTTAAGCTCTTGCCGAGAGATTCTGGCAAGGAGATATAGAAGTTCAGTTGAAAGAGCAGCCAAATAATTTTATAGAAGGCCAAACACTCTTGCGAGAAAATGTTACGCATTGCATTACGAGTTTCAAGAGTCAAGGTGAAAGTTGTAAGAATCTGGAATTGCACCGGAGATGTGTGCCATCCAATCGAATAGCCGGAGAGACTCTGAAGCTTGGAGAGGACTCGTCAGCGGGACACCGTATGGTAAATTCGTAGCTAAGGTCAAGGCCGACAACATGCGCCTTAATACTGCAAGTAACACCGTCCCAAAGACAGCAGTCGGAACTTGAATCCCAGGATACGAGCTTGGTGGACAAAGAAGAATTGAACACAAGTCTGTTCCTGAAATGGAGTGCTGATCGCTCATCGTCAAGACCATGTTCTTGGCGGAATAACAATCAGAGAAAGAGGAGCAAGTAGGAGAACAAGATTTTCATTTTCGTATGTAAAATTGATAGTAGTGATAGTAGTGACATTGAAGAAGAAGGAAGAAGAAGAGGAAGAGGAGGAGGAGATTGTTTTCATTGACTTGTTGACTTTGACGTCGTCCACCAAATGTATGTGGGAAAAAAGGGAAGAATTTCTGGTCGGCTTGACTTCTTGACTTGTTTAACATGTTCGAATATAAACTAGATGTAATTTTGCTCGTTCAATGGTAATTTTGAAAACTAAAAAACAAAATAGTAATCAAGCGAGTACATGAAAAATACATTTTTGTTACTAGCTGCCGCCACCGGGAACACAAATTTGTGAGAATTGAAATTATGAAAGGCCATACCAAGGATCTCATTGCAATACCGTTTAAGCCACCAAAAAGCATTGTTTATATGCAACAAAATTCCCATGAGATCGATGGGTTGTGCATCTACGATCACTGATGGCATTGCTCGGTGCGGGAATGAGACGGCCATTTGGAGCAGGGTGGTTGGAAATGGGGCTCGACAGTTATTAATGTGCGATTTTTAATCGGGAGTATGTTGGGGTGACGCTTCTACACCGGTGGCATAAATAACTCCATGGACAACTGGCAATCATCTTTTAGTATAGCTTTCCATCACTACTGACTTCCTCTATTACATCCACAAGTGCTCAGAAGCAGTATTGAAGGAGTTCCAATGTTTCTTATTCTTCAAGTGTGTTGAATCAAATCCTGGCTGATAACATGTAAATGCAGCTGTCGCATTGAGGATCCTGCAGAAAATATCCCGAAACACAGTTTATTGTTTACATCTAGTCAATGTGGATGATTAATACTAACCTCATCAAACCTTAGCAAACAGGTCAAGGCAAAAAGGATTTTCCGAGCAATGGCTGCAGAAAACAAATATAACAGTGAGCTCTGAGTAAAAGTAGCAAGCGTGCCGAGTGATATCAAGACGGAAGACCAAAGATGAATCATCGTGCAGAATTTCTCAAACCCACTTCAACCAACTTCATGCATTGTCGCCAACAACTGAAGGTGTTCTTTATGTTTATCTGACAGTCGATCCAGACCTTCACATCGTGCCACACCAAGAACATGCCTTTTGCCTGTGAAATTCCAGAAGATTTTTAATCAGATAGAAGAGGAAATGAGAGGATGATAAACAATATACCGAAAAATAGGTATCATTTACCTTTGGATAGAGATCATTCAGCACAGAGCATCTCTGAGTATCTCTAGTACCACATCCTTGTGCTTCTCTGGGTGCATAGCAGTGTTGTAGAGAGCCTGAGCCCATGACCCCCAGGATTTAGTCCTGCTTCCATCGGTTTTACATTTGCTCAGGTTTGGTTTTGCCAATGTTAAATCTTTAAGTATCATCCTGATATCCTTTGCTTCTTTTGCTCCGCTCAGATTTATGAGATCCTCTCTCTTAGTCTTTTGATCGCTGTTTGTAAAATGATTTCTCGAGGCACCGTCAGGATGATCTCGTGACTCTGCTGCTTTTGCCTGCCAGGTTCTCAATGCTTCCTTGGGTGACTTTGCTTGGGTCCTCACAATTGTTGCAAACCTTCAAAAAGTGAAGTGTAAGCCTCCCAGAGAACTTTGCAGCCTTTACTATGAGTCATTGTTCAGACAATTTGGTCTGTGTGGGTTCATGTTGGGTCCAACAACATGTATGACATAGGTTACCCCTTCTTACTAAACAAGGGGAGAAGTTGAAGGAGAGGCACAACTGGCTCCCAGAAGATACAGAGATTAGGTATTCATTTGGTTGCAACCTCCAAAGCGGACATCAGCACTGAAGACCACAGCATTGACACCTCCACCTCGGGTTTAGACGCCTGCACCAGAATATTCACTTATTTTCAATCTACTTTATGTAAAACATATAATCACATTTTTAAATGCTAATTTAAAGTAAATATTATAACGATTGAAGAAAACATATCAAACTTTACATTTTCAACATTATAGAAACTTTAATTCAGCATAATTCTAGAACACCATGTTTTGGTTAACAGAAAGGATAATGCCAATATCCTACAGATTTGTTATTTCATATTGTGAACTAGTACGCCAACAAAATATTTACATGCATATTGCATAATATTTCTAAATGCTTACCAATTAGCAGCATTAGCTATTACATTGCAGTGTAAGCCTCCTTCTGAATGAAGCCGGTGATATCTCCCACAAATGTGAAGAACTTATTTGAATCAATGTTTTTCTCTGAAGCTTTGTACCACCAAAGAACAAAATCTTTGATTTATGACTCAAATCCTAAAACAAATCTGGAAATTTCCAAGCTTATTCTAAATTCTAGAACTTTATCGACAATAATATCAGATGCCTTCTCAAGGTCAAATTGAAAAATCTGCTGTTGAAATGGAAGGGAAATGCTGAAGGTGGGGCATCGTTTGAGAAACATCACACTCCAACAGAGGCTACAACTAGCTCTTCACTTTCCTTTGACTCCTTTCCAGAATTTTCAGACAATGAACCTGTTCCTTTCAAAGAGATTTCCTTTTGTTCAGTAATTTGAGAAACATTAGAATCCAGTACACTCTTCGAAGTTGATTCAGTATTAGCAGGACCATCTGCTTTTAAGAACCTCATTATACCTAGTTGTATTTTCGCACCAGGGTTCTTCTGACCAAATAACCACTGGGAAGTGTATCTAACGGACCAAGTCCTATGCGCATCGACGGCCAGATTGAACATCACTCTCACTCTGGCAACAGTGATTCTAACAAACCTTACTCAGTTTAGGCAGTTCTTTCTTCTGCAGCATTCTATTCACAACCGCAGCCGCTCTCCCACCTTGCAAGTTCCCCTCATGACAAGTTCTCTTCACAGACATGAAATACAGCTTGGCGGGAAGATCAAGCACCACAGCATGAACATCAACCTGGGTACTACCACAAGCAAACTCATCCCTTTGTTCTTTCTCGAATTACACCTATCCTCAACACACTCTTCCCATCTTCAATGCACTCATTGCACTCTCTATACACTGCACTTTCGTCCCGGCTACCATTTTGATAGTATCCTGCGAAAACATAAAAATGAACATCTAACAGCATAAAAACAATAACCCATATGAACAGCAATCGGAATATCATATGATGCTAAAAATAGTAATATTGAGCCCACTGGGGCATTTCATCGAATACATTGTGTGCACGGAGATATACTGGCAAACGCGAACCCAGGGGCGGGTGGAGGAAAGTGCATGACATGTTCGCAGAAGGTGGACTTGCCCGCTTCCAGGCGCACCCGCAATATCACTACGACGGGCTTTCCTTCTTTCTTCGCCTGTCAAAGATCGCATACGGGTTTTGTGATCACCGAAAGTGACGACGACAGAATGACAAAACGCAGCGTTTGGGAATATGGCGCGACCTTTGGGCGTTTCGTCGATATCATGTCCATGTTTTGGCCTTTTGGGTGACTCTGTGTGGCACGTTTGAATTAACGGCTGAAAAGCAACGGTTTCTTCTTCCACTGGGCTGAGCTTCTATTGCCGATTGCTTGGCGCTTGGCGTAAAGGACAAATTGTCGTCGACCCGAAAATAAACCTGCCCCGATTGGTTGGATTGCTTGCTTGAAGTATAAAAAGCCAGTTGGAGCACTATCTATATTTGGATTGAGGCCTTTCCACAGATCAAATTAAACCATACGACTTAACAACATCAAAATAATCGTTATTCTGATATACGTAGCATTTATCTGATTATAATTTGAATATCGGAGATATAATTTTTGTGAATATATATAAATTAGGAAGCCAAATCGACTTACGAAAAATGGGATTGTACTACATACATGTAAGTATTGTAGTCAAATCTAATAATCTATCACAGTGCAGGACACATATTAAATACAAATCATCTAAAATGTCTTAGTAGATGGTGTATTAGACAAGTGAAAGGATAATGTAGCAATAGGACGTAGGTGTGAGGTCGGGATGGTGTGTATTAGACAAAATCATATAATGTAGTAAATTCTTATAAATTTTAAATAAATTCCTCAAATCTCATGAGAGGTAATATTTGAATGTTTAAATATAATGCAATTATACTCGATTAAATCCTTAATGAATACACCGCCCTTACAGGAATTTGAGAAGAAATTTGAAGATTCATGTGCATTTAGCATTCTACGAAATCTCACCTTCCCTCCCCCAAGATTTTTGAAGAATTGCACTCAAATTTTACATGAAAATATCTGAGAAATTAATTAAACTCCATCAAAATCTTTGAATTGGAACAAACCAATCAATACTTCAAAATCAACATCAACCCATTTGCCAGCTTGTCATGAATAAATAAATCCGGTGCCATAATTAGTATCTCTCATGTGACAAATTTCCACTTGCCAGCTTGCCTAATTGAGGCTATTGTAAATGTGTGATTAGGGTTTGGTCAAGGGGACTTACCTACCTCGTGACGCAATAATATGTCCCTATTTATGACATTATTTAATTAAAATAATATATCACTCTTTGTTTTTTCTCCTCAGACTCTCTTGTTTAATCTTTTCCGTACAAAAAACAAAAAACAAAAGACCAAGACTTAAAGTCCTTGAGTCAACAAATCAACCCAGCAATATATATTAGAATTCACAGCTGGTATGACTTATAACATCTAACCCCTACCCAGCGCTACATTTGGGAGGGAGAAGACTCGAAGTCAAGCGGGCCACCAGAATAAATAAACCTTTTTATCTTATCAAGTGGAAGAATTCGCATGACGACCATGATGCATGCCTATTAAAGCCACCAAAACCATTATATTGTTCTTCATTACTTTCTCTGCTAATCAAGCTTAGCTAGCTAAGTGTCTGGAAACACAGTGTATCGAAAATGAAAACTTTGCTTAATATTTCTTCCTCCTGTTCTTGTTCAACATCTCCACTCTCACTACTACCCGTGCTAATATCATCCCTGCAGTTCACAACCACTGTATTCAACACAACAACTGTTATTGCTCAATTTCAAAAAAACCCTTACATTCTATGTTTTACACTCCCTTCTCTACACCGTCAGGTTCACTTCATGGAATTCAAGTACCGACTGTTGTTCATGGGATGGTGTTACTTGCGAAAACACTAATGGACATGTTGTTAGTCTTGACGTCAGCAGCAATCTATCTCAGTGGGATTGACAATTCGAGAGCAGTCTCTTTGATGTTCTTTATCTTCCACAAAGCCTCAATTTGAGCCGAAAACAGATTTAGCAATGGCTCTCGCTTTCCATCTGCAATTGGAAAGCTTACAAACTTGAGGTACCTAAATTTATCAAATAGCTTTTATAATCTCGAGGGAATGGGAAAATTCAGTTGAGATTTCACAATTGTTAAGGTTGGCTGTCATGATATTTCTCAATTTTACGATGACGGGTACCGGCTACTTACAGGAAACCTAATTTAAGCGTAACCCTTCACAACCTCACAGATCTCACAGAGCTATATCTTGATGGTGTAAATATATCAGCACCGGGAACGAGTGGTGCCAAGCGATATCATCTTCACTCCCAAACCTGAGGTGTTGAGCTTGTCTAGAACTCAACTTTCAGGTCCTGGTGATCAGTCCCTCGCTAAGCTTCAGTTTCTCTCCGTGATTAGATTGGATCACAATCACGGATTCTTCGGTCAATTCAGGATTCTTTGCCAACTTTTCAAACCTGAGGGGTGTTCAGCTGGGATGGTAACATTATCTGCTCCAGTTCAGGGTTCTTTGCCAATTTTCAAGCTGACTTCCTTGAGTCTCCATGGTTGTTCGTTGCAAGTACATTTCCGAAAAAGAGATCTTTCAAGGTACCTACTCTGGAAACTATTGACCTTTCGTATAATGAAGAACTTCATGGTTCCTTGCCGGAATTTCCAAACAATGGATCTCTTCGGTCATGGTTCTATCATGTAAGTACCAGGTTGTGCCCGAGGTCTATTGGCAGCCTTAAGCTTTTGGGGAACATTGATCTTTTAGACTGCAGTTTCACTGGATCAATTCCAAAATCAATGGGGAACCTAACACAATTGGTTTTATTTGGACATGCAATCAAACCTGTTCCAATGGTCCAATTAGTTCTATACACTAGAAACCTTGGTAATCATTACATATCTCATTTAGGCAACAATCTACTGGTGGGGAGTATGCAAATCGTCTTTGTTTTCTCTTCCCTTGTTGCCTGAAATATGTCTTTCAATAACCATTTCTCGGGTCAGTACAATTTTCGGCATTTCTTCCAGCTTAGTAACTTCAGCGATTTAATTCAACAATTTGAAAGGACCAGTACCCGTGTCTATCTTGAAGTTTCGAGGGCTTGAAAAGCATCTATCTTCCAACAATTTCAGTGCCTCACTTTCAACGGTCCTCAAAACTGGAAAACCTTACCTTTCTTGATCTTTCCTGACAGCTTACTGTTTTCTATGTGGCACAAATTCCTCGTATTCCTCATTTCGTCAAATTTTTCATTAAATTTGGCTTCCTAACAAGTTGAGCATTCCCAAGTTTTTGAGACATCAATCCTGTTTAGAAATCTTGGACCTTTCCGATAACCAGATACAAGGCGAGATACAGAATTGGATTTGGAAGCGCACTCTTCTTGTAGCCTAAATCTTTCCTCTAACTCCTTGGTAACTCTAGAAGCTCTTTCGTTAACTCATCTACTTCAAATGTTGACCTTCATTCAAATAACTTAGGGGAAAATTTATTTTCTTTCCAAGAGCGGTGTATCTGGATTACTCAGTAATTTCAGCTCTAGTATACCAACTGAATTGAGGATTTCCTTACTGAGACTGAGTTCTTCTCTCTATCAAGCAATAACTTGCATAGGCCCATTCAACTTCAATATGCAATGCGTCAGCTCTTCAACTTCTTGATTTGTCAATAATTCTCTAGGCGGCATGATTCCCAAATGCCTGACGGCGAGCAACCTTGGAACACTCAATTTGGAGAAACAACCTTACTGGAAATTTTTTAATTCAATTTTTACTCAAAGGTTGCTCATTAGAACTCTTGACCTCAGTGAAAATCAGATCGAAGGTCGGTTCCAAAATCTCTCCCACTGCTCAGGTTTACAGATCGGACCTTAGAAGCAATCATATAACTGATAGCTTTCCATGCTTCTTGAAAACATATCCACTTTGCATTGTTCTTGTTCTGCGATCCAACAAATTTTACGGACCCATTGAATGCCCTGAAACAAATGGCACCTGGCCAGTGCTTCAAATCGCATAGATGTGGCGACAACAATTTGAATGGTGAAATGCCAAACGTATCTGTGACAACATGGCGAACAATGATGGGCAACAAAGATGGTTCCCAATCAGAGTCCCATGCCCTAAATTTCATGAGGCTTTCTAGGAGACATGTTATGCTTTTCCATTCAGGTGTACATGGTAACCGGTAAAGGTTTAGAGATAGATACAACCAAAGATTCTGACTATCTTTACCTTGATTGACTTGTCGTGCAACAATTTCAATTGGACGTACCAAAGGAAATGGGAGATTTTGAATCACTATATGTGTAGCTTGTCTAGAAACGCTTTCACAGGTGAAATCACATCGTCATTGGGCAACATACGAAATCTCGAATCCTTAGACCTGTCACAGAACAAACAGGCAGAACTGATCCCAAAGCAGTTGGAAAAGCTTCATTTCCTCATATTCTTGAATCTCTCAAAATAATCTCACATCGTGAGATCCCAGCGGCACTCCAGTTCTCAACATTTCCAATCTCCTTTGCATGGTATACAAAGGACTATGGGGGACTCGTGACGGTAGATAGCAAAGCAAGATTGTCACCACCAACATTAAATGGCAGTCACATCAAAAATTCTGGAGATGAGATTGATTGGGATATCAGTGTCGAAATTGGATTTGCATTTGGCTTTGCAATTGGAATTGGGTCACTTGCGTTCTGCAAGATGGGTAAATATTATTACAAATCTGTAACAGCAAAATCCTCCTTAAGATATTCCCTCAGCTTGAAAAAAATTGGTCCTCACAAGAACATGTCCATAAATCAAAGGTGGAGACGCTGAAGTTATCCATGAAATGCAGCTGGTTTTATGTCTCCTCTTTGCTGTATTTTGTGTTCTTGTTTTCTGAGGAATAAGGTGTATGTCCCCTCTTTTACAGTTTTATGTTTTTGTTCTTTGATTTGTGTTCTTTGTTTCTGAGGGGTAAGGTATTGTGTTCCTCTCTTTATGGTTTATGTTGTTCTTGTTCTTTGAGGTAAAGTTTATGTTTTCTGTTATGCGTGTAAGCTTCTTTTTAAGTAATGTCATGTTCTCGTGCCATGAGAGTTTCCAAATAAAAAAAAAATAAAAAAATGAAATGTAGCTAGACTCCATGCTATATGCAGGGTAGCTTATAGTGTCATATTTTAATTATTGCATTAGGGACTCCGAGTTACCTACGACGCTTTGTGTTTAAGGTAGGGGATCCTAATTTACCTAGTTATATAAAATATACGAATGCCTGTTAACTTACTGCATAACATGTTGTTTGTGTATGGTAGAACCATAAGGAAAATGGTTTTGTTTTATACCATGCTATGCATGCTGTTTTATATGCATATTAAATTTAAGAAAAATGGATTGATCATCAGCTTTAATTAGAAGGATGCTTTGTTTAGCATAAACAAAAAAGGCGCGATTACTGAATTAATTACATCCTAACACATGTCCAATTATCATTAGTAGTGCTTGTATCAGGATAGTTCTTATGTTTCTATGTTTGATTTAGAGGTTATTAATGCTTCAGGAATTATTTGTCTTTTGTTGTTTTAATAAATTCAAATTTAAACTTGATGCAATTTTACGCGAGTCAAATCACGTAATTTTAAAAAATTAAAAGCAGAAATAGTTATGGAGCAGCACCCCATGAAATTACATTTTGTTACTACTAACCTCTATAGCTTTTCATCACTCAGGCTATTACATCCACGGAGTCTCAAAAAGAAAGCTTTTGGGTTGCAAAAAAAACTGTTCTTAAGAGAAGTTCATTCAAGTAGTTTTTAAAAACTATCAATTTTTTTTAGTAGAATACAAAACAGGCCCTACATCCTTCGCTCTCGACTTTACTTCACAAATCTTGCCCCACTAGACGGACAAAGCAAGACTTAAAGTCAACTAGTCAACCCAAAAAGCAATCTCATAACTCTACAATGTGAATGTGAGACTTATCTCATGCGACTAGTTTCCACTTGTGCCTCTAGTATTACAATTATTTTGGCCAAAAGAGAGCGCGTTCGTTTAAGTGAGTAGATAAGCATTTTCAAGTCTTGGGAGAAGACTTCAAAGTCAAGGCAAGCGGCGGCGACGACGACTGTATGGAATTAATGAAACTACAATTACTCTTGTCGTCTCAGTTGGACGACAGATCATGCATGATGCATTTTAAAGCCACCACAACCATTCTCACTTGTTCTTCATCAATCACTTTCCCTCAGCTTCCTGAAGATGAAAATTATACTACAACGAATGTAGTTTAGGCGCTGCCTAGGTGGCTAGTCGCTCGTGTAGCGTCTAGGCGGCTGCTTAAGTCGCTGTTTAGAACACTAATAATCATGAATGTAATTTTTTTTTCTTTTGAAATGAGACAATGAATGTAGTTGCCAACTTGCCATTAACAAATTTGAGCTAATTTAATGTAATTCAATTTTTATTTAGTTGAAAATAGACTACATTGTGAATGACTTATTCTTAAATGAATTACATAACAAGCTATTTATAAAGAACTAATTCTAATCTCCAATAGGGAGTTGGCTACCATGCTTGCTAGCATGGCATGCTTACACTTATCTGACCGTTAAAAGCATCTAACGGTTGGGAAAAAAATTTTGAGGAAAAAAAAAGGAGACCGGCTAACCTGGTTCGTCATCACAGCCTGTTGCCTAAAACAAACAACCATGGGTACCACCCCCCGCCCGATCTCTGCTTCTCTGTTTCTCTTCTTTGTCTTTGCGATAATCTAAACCCGAATTTTCAGCTCAAATTGCAAGCACACTCGCTTCACTCTCTTCACTCTAGTTTCATTCTCTTCATGCCCAAACTCATTTTTCAGATCCGCGAGTTTCGCAACTTCGGTTGCTGAAGCCGAAGCGTTTTGGACTCTCTGGAAGGTGCTTTCCGCACGAACCAAGAAGCCAAATCGATTCGAGAGAGAAGGTTGTTGCGCTCGAAGATCAACCAATCCAACGCAGCTCGAAGCTCAAAAATGGTGAGAGGAAATCGAAGGCCGCGATCGAACGGAATGCTGCCGCTGCTGGCACTTCACGCCATCAGCGAGTATTACAGGCTCGACCAGAAACCGCTCGTCACCGCCGGACTCATCGCCGCCAAATCTCGCATCTACTTGCGCCCAGCTTTTCTCGACCCCATTCTTCCTACCATTCAAGAAGTCGGGTTCAATCCCCACCTCATTCTTAAGGTAATTTCTGATTTCTTACTCAAAAACCCCAAATTGTTGCAAAGTTTTAATTTTGGCCCATTTTTATAATTCCAATTTCCATGTATGCAATAAACTTGTGAATTTTAATTTATTGTTATATTTTGCTACGACTCATTTTTTTTTTTCCTCTTGTTTTGATGAACAATGTAAATAATAACCCATTTTTGTTGCTCTTTCCAGTTTATTATTCACATTTCTAAGTTATGAAAAATCCCAAATTGTTTGTGATGTGCTAATTTCGGTCCTTTCCATGTATATGATAGAACTTGAATTATTATTTTCTGTTAGAATTTCTAGCAAGCTACAACCTTTTTCTTGTTTTGATTTCATATGTCAGTTGGGTTTAATGGGTTGATTATATAATATATATTGATGTGGGTAAGGTGTTGTTTTTTTTGCAAATTTTATAGTTTTGATTTCATATGTGAATTGAGTTCATTATATATTGGTGTGGGCAAGCTGTTTTTGCAATTGGTTTGAACAGTATGGGGACTGGAATTGCATGTAATGCAATCGGAATCGGAATCGCAAACAATCGAAATTAGACTCACAATGAGCCTCCCTTTATTCTGGTTTGTCTTCTCTATTTGTCTCTGTTTGTAAAAAATATACGAGCTATTTGTCTCTGTTTCATGCTCGAATTTATGTGAATGAAAAATCAATTATTGCAGTTTTGGATTGGTAATTAGGGCTTGAATTGGCATTTATGTGTTTCATGTTTGAATCGAGTTTGATTCAGCTATGTTCTTGTTAATTTCTGAAGCATGTTGCTTGAAATTGTGGAGATTTAATGTTCGTTCAGATCCTTCTTGTCATCTGAAGCACGAAGCTTGAATTTTTATTTACTTATTTTTTTGGGATATTACTGTTACTTGTTATGGCATCTGTTTAATCTAAAATTGAGGAGGCCGTGACTACTAAATGAAAGGTCCGGTGCCTCGTCTTGATAGAGCTTCAGAACAGATTAAGAATCTCTTTTATGTGTTTGCAGGATATATATGGAACTATTGACTGGGAGGATCTTTATCTATCTTGTGCTTTTCTGTTTGAATGCCTGATGAATTTAAATCGATTCAATGCTTTCATGTCTGTTAATGATTTTACAATGTACCAATGAATTTGTGCAAATGATCTTGCATGATTATTGCTTATATTTTTGAGCTACACACACATCTGCATATGATGCTACTGCACAATTTGAGTGTGTGTTGATGACTTTGGGAATAGATGTAACAGTCTCACGAAAAAAATTATTACACTATAGTATTCGTTAACATCTGTGTGCGTGTGCAAGCGTGTTTGTGGATACTGTGACGGTGTCCCAAAAAGCTAATTGATTGATGGCATTCTAAAGGATTGATGTTATGTCTATGGATTAATCTTGGCATGCTGTCGGTGTATGGTTTATATAAAATTTGATTATTTTAAGGTATATAAATAGTAGAGTACGAACGATATCTGGCATTCCTGCATTTGCAAGATTTTTCCCTGTGTTCTTCTCCAAGACTTGCATGGAACCACCATCCCAGAAACCAGAAAGGTTAATGTATATCTTTCAAGACGAAAAAAGAAAATAGAAAGGGGTTTTCTATGGTTAGGATGTCAATAGGTGTTAGCTCATTTTGCACCTAACATATATTCGTTTTGTTTCCTAGCTAGTGTCATGGAAATAGTAGACCATCTGTAGTGAGTGTGTATTCTTTTCGTCATTCTTCTTCTTCTACATTTGCACATATATAGTGATTCTTCTTTGTATGATAAATTAGGGGGAAGAAGGGATAGATGTAAGAAAGATGACAGAACACAAACGAAGCCCATGCTCGGTTGACCAAAGCAGCATTACTTTTCTTGCATCCAAACGACGTAAGACTGATTAATTCATCTTTCTCCACAAAGGTTCTTTTCCTTCTCTCTCCTTTTAATTTTTTCATTCTTGGGGCTTATAACCTCATTTAATTGATATGTGTGTGTGTGTGTTTGATTGTTTACTTCTTGGTGTATGGACCCTCTTTTATTTGGCGTCGTAGACATTTATGATGTGTAAAACATAGTTCTTTACTGGTGTGACCTGATCTAGATTTCGTTTCTGTGCGCTTGTGTTAAATGAATATTTGGGAGCAAATTTGGATTGAAATTAAGTCACTTGTATAAACTTTAAACTTGACGCTTTCACCTTAGATGTGCCAGAATTGTTTTCTAATATCTATAATTATGCTTTCAAGTTCCTTAGGTATCATAGCATGTCTTTTTGTGGGAATCTATGGAGTGTAGCTTGATTGATGGCTATTCTGTTATTGATATCATGTCTCTTATATTTTTATTGTGCTGCTTTCAGGTCAAACTTCGAAAGAAAGCATCCTTACTAGAAAAAGTTGATGGCAAGATAGCACAACTTACAGTAAAGGTTGAAGGATGACATTGGCGATGGTTATAATTGCAACCAAAAGGGTATTATTGTACTGCTAGTGGCATGGTATATTGAGAGATGTAGAAAAATTTATGTTAGATAGGTTGCATTCCTATAAATTTTTACACTTCGAAATAGAGATTTGTATTTGAAATAGAGTGACAATTTCAAGTTTCAGAATTTATTTTATTTTGCAATTGATACTAATATTTAAAAAAAAATTGAAATAGCAAACATGGCGTGAATTGAATGCCTTTAATAGCAAACCATACACCTTTTACGGCGCACTGTTTTGTGCCGTGAAAAATGTACATCTTTTATGGCGTGCCAATGCATGCCATAAAAGAGATGGACTTTTTACAAGGAGGGCTTTTATGGCACGCTCCCTGTGTGCCATAAATTGCTATTATGACATGCATTGTGTGCCATAAATTGCTATTTGAGGGGTTTAGAAGTGAAAAGAAAGTCATGAAAACTGCTGCATAATTTTTCTAGATTTTTAGTCATAAAATCCATCTTTTGTGACGATCTTCAAAGAAAGTTCAGTCGCTAAAGGTTGTTCATACTTTTAGCGACTGTTTCTGGGTATGAAATTACGTCACTAAAAGTCTGTTTGGTTCAAGGTATTAATGTGAATTAATTTTTTCTAATAATTAAAACATACCAAACCACATTACAAAATTGATAATAATTAATTTACACTTGTGAAAAATGCAAAAACAATATGAAAACGCTCGTGAACTCATCATCTACGCTTTTACGATGGTATCGAATTTCGGAGTTGACCCCTTCACGAATGTTGTAGAGCTTGTCATTACAAGCGTTTATATATTTTCTTTACATTTTTCACACTTGTACATTAGTTATTATGAATTTTTATTAATTTCGAACTTAAACAAAAAAAATACTATTCATGAAGATTTGGACCGTTTTAAAAATTCAAACGACGATGTCCATCCTCAAAGCGAGAAGAGGATGCGATGATGAGGAGTTTTCATTTTTTTTACATTTTTATTTATAATTAATTATTGTGAATTTTAATTAATTTTTACCTCAAACAAAAAAAAAGCTGTTCATTAAAAAATTTTCAAAGTACATTTAAAATTCATAATAATTAATTTACACGTATTGTAAATGCCAAAAATGTGCAAAAGCTCGTGAACGCATCCTCTACGCTGTGAGGATGGTTAAATGCATAGTTTAGTTTTCAAAACCCTCCAAACCCTCATGAATAGTGTTTTTTAAGTTCAAAATTTTGAAAATTCATAATAATTAATATACAAGTGTGAAAAATATCGAGGAAAATATACAAACGCTCAAAATGTGAAGCTCTACAACTTTTCGTGTAAGAATCAACTCAAGAATGTTTTATTATATCCATAAACCACATATTTATATTTTAGTGATTGTCCTTTACGTTTACGCTCACATTTAATTTCACTGGATATCATTTTTTTCGAGATATTCTTTTTTTGAAAATATAATCTTACTTAGTGAATGCGGAAAGATGAGCAGTTGGTCGTTGATATCACATTCAAATTTTATAGTTATTGAAAATATAGCTTAAGGTTTGTATAGTTTCTAAAAACTATATAACATTGGCTCATTTTCAGTGCTATGTTGATGCAAAATGGTGGACTTTGGAACAGCGTGAGGTAATGAGTGAGATGACCTTAGCTAAGATTGTCGGTCATCAAGTGAAGATAATGTATGATGTGATAGGGTAGAGAGAAGCAAACCGCGAGATATACGTGGTTCACCTAAGTTGGGCTACGTCACGAGTGAGGAGTTCTCATTAATAATGTAGAGTTTACATAATACATGGGTTTGACATAATCATCATTAGTGAGTTAATAAGGGATTAGAAGGTCTAAGATCATGAGAGCTTAGTGTGGGAGAATGATCTCCTTTTATAGTTGAGAAAAAGAGAGTCCCATGTTTTCGTCCGCGGTCGATGTGGGACTTTAGGAGCTTTCTCTGGTGTTGACACGTGTCATGTCGTGATCGGCCTCTTGGTTGGAGGAAACTCATGTGCCTCGCGGCGCCTGAGCCACGAACCACCGGTGGAGTGCCGAAGGAGTCACAGAAGTTGACGGTGCTTGGTAGTTTCGAGTTGGTGAAGTATGGTACAAGCGGTGCTCCCGAGTTCTAGAGTGAGGAAATACTTCTCGATTTGGGGACTTGTAACATTCAAGTGACACAAGTAATCACGGAAACTTTCAAGTGCAGAGAGTGTAGTAGCACATGTATGGGAGTCACACGAGTGCTGTAGGGAGAGGTTCTTTGAGTGAAGAGGTCTTGATTTTTGTCAATTGTCGAAGAATAAAATTTTGAAAATTTTCTTGCCTGCCTTTTCCTTGTATGTCTGATAGTCCAAGAGTATTTGCCATTGAAGTCAACTCCTCTTGATTTACTATTGAAACAGCAAACCCCGAGTTGAGCCGTCACCATTTTTAGACACGGCTTGGCCCCTTTTTTTTTTTTTTTTTTTTTTTTGGCGGGGCAGTGCCACTGGGTTTAGCTTTTGGGGAGGATTCGGACGATTCACCACCTCCGTGCGGCGGCGGGAGTACACTGCTTTCTCGGGAAACCATGGAGTGCCTTGTAGCGAGTTCCCGACTTAGTTTCCGAGGTTGTTCAATTTATGAAGCCCATCCTTCAAGGTACTTACTTATATGCAAATACACAGATATTATATGTGAATTCCCCATGGAAAACGCCCGGTCGGTTAGGGCATTGACAGCGTAGTTTCAAGAAGTAGAGAATCACAGAAGTTTGTCCGATTCCAGTTGAACTAGGGAGGGCTTACGGTTTCATATATTTTTACGCAAATCAATTTGGAGTGCCCAATGGTTAGGGGCTTGCGTGGGCATTCCCATTGTTGTGTAAGAAAAGGGTGTAGGTCGCAACGGGCGCGAGGAGTCGAGAGGAGTTCTGCAGTGACGGCCCAGGAAGTCATTGGTGAAGTGCCGGTGAGAAATTTGGGTCCGCGGAGGTTGAAGAGCGACAACTTGTGATTTTCCATAATTCGGTTTGTCAAAATCTGGGCAACCCCGTTACAACAAGATGCAGCCAGAAAGTAGTCGAGAAAGAAGCTGAGTGAGATAGGAAGAAGGCCCAGCGGCGCGACCTTAAATCTTCTGCCAAGCTTAAAGGTTCATTTGTTGGCTGGTCCGATTACACCATGATATTTCGTGCACCAAATTTCTTTGAGTTTTGCGGTGGGTGTGAATGGGTACAAGCAGGGTTTATGGGGTTTGGCGTTGTTTGTGGAGTAGAGTAGATGGGAGTTGCGGAGCGATCGGAGGGATTTGGGGGGACTTTTAAATCCGTGAAAAGAAAAGAACAAAGAAAAAGATAAACATCTTTGCACCCTTGCGTAAGGTACAATCCCTACATTTTGCATACTATGCAAAGGGGTTCCTGGCTTTGGCACAATATCATGATCCATCTATCATGTGAACTTCTTCAACAGTATTTATGTTTGCCAAATAATTACGTTATTGTGGTATTGTTGTGTTGAAATCAAAGATTGTGATTCTTCCTGCTTGAACGTGATTTGTCACGCCAAGAAATTACAGTAATGTAGATAAAATTGCTCATGTCACTCATTCTTCCAATGGGAGAAATATTATAGTGGCTATCTCTTGTGTTTGGGTTTTCAACCCAATTTTTGTAATAAAAATGAAAGGTGACTTTTGATTATATTAAAATAAAATTACGAAGTTGTGTGTTTAAATAGTTGATGCTTGTCACACAATTTAATATAGAGAAGGAGATTACAGCAAACCATTGCATATCTTACTTTGTTTTTTTTGTTAGTGCAAGCATATCTTGATTTGTTAAATAGAAATTTTTATGTGGGAGAAACCACATAAAAGATTTTTAACCCTTTGCCTTGATCGTCAATGTCTCATGAAGCTTTTTGATGAAATGTTGGGTTTTAGACCTTCAGCACATATGTGAAGCTGCAAACCTTCACATGTCGAGGCTAGACCGCGTAGCTGGGAGGCTCTGGGCCTTCGCATGTGGGAAGCTCTAGACATGGCATGTGGGGAAATCTAGTCCTTCGCGTAATGAAAGCTCTGAACCTTCGCATGTGGGAAGCTCTGGCCACCATGTGGAAGCTCTAGACCTTCGCATGTGAGCTGGCCATGTGAGAAGCTGGACCTTCACATGGCGAGGAAGCTCTAGTTGAACCATATAAATGGTGTGCTTCGCACACTTGTGATCATCGGTGTGCGAAGCTTTTCCCGCTGTTAGGTTATTTTCCAATTGTTGAAGGGTTGGAGAATCACATAAATAGATTTTACTTCGCACACTTCTTGATCATCGGTGTCGCGAGCTTTTTCCCTTGTTGGGTCATTCTCCCACTTGTTGAAGGGTTTGGAGAACCATATAAATAGATTTTGCTTAGCACACTTGTGATCTATCCGGTGTGCGGCTTTTCTGTTGGGTCATTCTCCACTTGTTGAAGGGTTGGAGAACCGTATAATAGATTTTGCTTCGCACACTTGCTTGATCATCGATTAATGCGAAGCTTTTTGTGTTAGGTCATTCTCCACTTGTTGAAGGTTGGAGAACCATATAAATAGATTTTGCTTCGCACACTTGTGATCATCGGTGTGAAGCTTTTTCTCTTATTTGCCATTGTAGTTCTGCTTGGATGAAATGTTAGACATAGCTTGAAGCGCCGTTGGCACAGAGTATACACACACACATCAAATAGTAGGGTACATTGGGCTTCGCAGTGCTCCCCTAGTTGGGTTTGTTGCCGCTGTTTGGGCTTTGCTCCACTGAATTGGGTCGAGATTGAGCCCATGAGTTTGTTTACCAAGTCAATAGTGGACATGTGGCAATTTTCATAGGTTGAGTTTGAATTGCTTTCTCTTGGTTGTCTATATAAGAAAGATGAATCTTCATTTACGACATTGTTCTCATTTTCCTAGTGGAGTAAATTTGGAGGGAGTAGTGCTATACGGCTGAGAGAGAGGGAGTCCAACGGCCAGTCGACCACGAGAAGGTGGTGGTTCTTTGTGGCGGCTTGAAACGCTGTGCCAAGGTTAGTAACATTCCTGCGAAATAAGATAGAAATTTCTTTGTTGGACTTGTTGAGTGCCTTTCCGCATTTGTCAAAAGAATATGTGTTGAACAGCTAATACCTCCTCCGTAGCCTAAGTCTTTAGGATTCAATCCTTCATGTAGTAATAGAGGTCTTTGCTGTGTTTGTTGTAGATGTCGAGAGTCCGAAGGTTCTAGTGATAGAGGCTCTCTAGCTCTAGTTCTGGGTTAGAACTTTTGCTGATATGCGAACCTTGAGTCTTCACTAGAGTCTTGTGAAGAGGAAGAGTTGATGACCTTCATAACCATCGAGCATGCATTACCACCTATTTCTCCTGAAGCCATCGGCGAGGAAAAGCGAAAGAGCATAGTTCTAGTGATAGAGTGCATGGTCATAGTGAATATTCAGTCCACCTCACCGTCTCATGGTGGGAGGTAATGAGTGAGCGCCTACTCTATCATGTCGGTGGGTGAGGAGAGTGTTCTTCTTGCCATACCCTATCTTTGATGCGAGTTCACGGTGAGGATCATTTAACCACAAACTTGTTGACTAGCGGCTTGACAGAGACCATGAGAAAGTTGTGGCATACCCAATAATTAACTAGGAATGCGTTTGGTAGATGATAAAGAGTTGCCCTGCGAACACTGGTATCATGTTCTATATTCAAATGATAAGTGAGTGAAACTACCATGCATCCATAGTTGCAAAAAATGTTAGGCTATTATGGGGTATTAGAAGCTTGGGCAACTCAATCCTGGCTTAGGAAACAGTTGGGTTTTATGTTATTTGGAGAGAGTGTGGTTTGGCTGAACCTTCCTTCCACCGGGTAAGCGGCTTATTGTTATAAAATGCGTCGGGTGGCGTAAATCCTTTGGTTATGTTAGTGTGCATGTAGGAGGCGAGAGCAGGCGCGCGGATTTTTGGTAGAAGAGAGTCTTATGGTACTTGGAAAATCGATGGTGCTTCCTTTATAAGAATTGGGAACATGATGAGGGTCATCGGACAGGCGGCAGCATACCTACCCATTTCGGACCATGGGTTAGGATGTACCCATTATGTGTTTGTCATTCGCTTGTGATATATATATATTTCCTCTAACGTTTTGCTTTGTGCGATGATAGAACACTATCAAGTTAAGCGGGGACAAAGAACTTGCTGATATAGAGAAGGTTCTTGGTGCCAAAGGAAAGAAGGCATTTGGATAGCTACGCCCACACTGGCTGAGGAAATGCGGTTTTCGACCTTCGTTACAGACGTCGGCGACGATCAGAGCGAGTTTTTCTTTTTGTGTTTTGTTGTCAAGCAGGTTGTTTATCTTGCTCTCACATTCTCCTTGTTCGATGGAGAAGGCAAACCACGAAGGAGGCATCCAAGCATAAAGTAGGGATGTGAATACTAGCAAGAGGTAAATTTGCCATGATGGTTCCTCTTAATGATGTCTTGTTTCACAAGAGGCCTCAGAAAGCACAAAGGTGAAGCCGAGTTGTTAGGCCTAAGTCAGAAGAAGATAATCAAGGTGGCTTCAAAGAAGCGGAAGTTGAAGCAATTCGCAATGCTTCCGCCATTATTACGAGGGAAAGAAGCGGTTGATACCTCCTCCTCCCGACGGTGCTCTATTTTTCCTCCTACCTTGGAGCATGCAAACCAAGAAGATATCTAGCTCAAGTGCCAAGTGGAAGTATAAGGAAGAGGTTGATAGCATCTCTTGGCAAGATCTAAAGGTTGCCATGAAATGATAGTTTGATTTTGTGAACAATTGCCTTAGGAACGTAAAGCCTTCATAAGTGAATTTGGAGAGCACTTTGGCAGGCAAAGAGACGGATCAGTGATAGGATGATGAAACTGTTTGCCTTCGTAAGTACTAGTTTACCATTTTGTTTTCTTTTCTCTTTATTTCTTCTCCATTTCTCATCTAGTGCTAACACACACATCTCCTTTGTGCGAGTTATAGGCGAGGTTGATGATAGGCTAAAGATCGCGAGCGAAATAAAGAGGATTAAAAGAAGGCAAGCAAGCCGTGGATGATGCTAGGAGGGAGCGCAAGAGCTCGTGTGGAGAATTTATCCAAGACCAAAGGATGAGACCTTGGAAAGGTTGAAGCGGCGTGGTGAGAAATAAGCTTGGCGATTGGAGGTAGTTACCCTTGAGCGAGACAACGCACTGCATTTGAGACTTCCAAGGTTAGAGATAAGCTCATTCTTGAGCGAGATGATGCATTGGTAGAAGTCCCCTGAAACTCAAGTGTCTTCACCTGCAGAAAAAAGCCGCCATTCGGAGTTTGTGAATCTTTGGTGACTCTTGAGTTCATAGGGCCAGTACTACTATAAGGAGCTTAGGCGTGAGAGAAGAAGTGGATAGCTATCCTTGAGCGTCACCATGGGAAGAGCATTATAGATTGGACATGTTTTGACGATATCAGTAAAGGGTTGGGAAACCTGAAGCGAGAAGGGGAGCGTTCGCCCTTGATATAGATTCTAGTAGTGATGATGATCTTGAGGAGGCGGTGAGCAAGATGCTGTTGATGGTGAACAGGCTCACCAGGCGGATGACATTGAAGCCCCGGGAATGGCAATGAAACCAGCGGGATGTTTGGTGAGGGTGAGCCACCGGATCATAGCGACCGCCTTGCCCTTCCCTGCGCGCCCACTGGTCGGTCCAAGAAGCTTTGTGAGGCTTCAATTCTTGCATTCCTTTATAGTTTGTGTGATGTAACTTGTCTGTACTAAGGCTTTTTGTTGATGGATGTTTATGATGTTGGACCATTTTACCTTGATGCCAAGTGCTAAGTGTTTTACCTTTATTGTTTAGGAATGCTTGGCTATGTTTGAATGAATCCTTTGTTTGGATATGACCGTGGTTTGAAGCAATTGAATGGATATGTTTGAGCATGTTGCTTGTTTGGTTGGTCATGTTGACCTGACACTTTCGTTTGTTACTTTATGTTAGAGTGTGCATGGTAAAGCGTTAACTTAAGTATCGTTGGGTCGAGAGCTAGACCAAGTGTTCGATGTTAGGAATGTAAAGAGTTAGGCGGAGTTATGCGAGCGCCTCTTATTAAGGACCGTGCCGTGGCTTGCGTTACGAGAAGATGTTGAAGGACTAAGGTCCCAGCGCTTGTGGCGCGGAGTTTCTGTAATAGTACTTGGTGATCGGCGTTCCGTGAATGGTAGAGGTCTGCCTCGAATCTCTAAGCAGGTGCGAGCGTGATGCAGCAACCAAATAGCCAGTCCCAATTCGGACCAAGTGTCACTGAAGTCGCAGGACTTTGTCCACGAGTAGTTTTCTTCCAATGCAGTCCCACTTTGAAAGAGCCGAGGCGACCCTTGAGTCATAGTAGTTGGAGATCTTGTTGCTTCCATGGCGACGGTTCACAAGTGGGCTTTGATCTGTGCTCTTCAATGAGTCAAGATTGGTGAGTTGATTAGGTTTTGCATCTTAGGCATAATTCTTGGCCAGTATGTGTACTTAAGCTCAATGGACGGCCCCTTGGTGCAGAAGAAAGCAGTGAAAATGGAGTTCGCCGATTGAAGTTCGATAAGAAGTTACATATGACCAAAAGGACTTGGGGTAGGTGAGGGCCGGCAGCCTTTGCTTTGTCAAGCTTGTGCTTGGAGTATGCGCTTAATGATCTTGTTGATTGCCTCTACATCCATTAGATTGAGAGGATGAAATTTTGGAAATGAAGCATATATTGACCTTATATTTAAATGAAAGCCTTGAACTTCTTGTTGTCAAGTAGCGTCCATTGTCGCGAAGTGACGATGGGTAAAGAGAATACCAAACACTGCAAAGTATGTTCTTCTATGAAGTCTTCTATCTTAAGCCTCGGTGATGGTTGCCAAAGGTTACTTGACCCACTTTGTGAAGTAATCGCGCCACGATTACTGCGAACCTTGCCTTTGCACGAGCATTGGGCGATCAAGTCGTGACCGGGTGGGTAAAAGGCCGCGGGCTAATCATGGGAGTAAGAGGTTCGGGAGGGTATGCATGGTTGCATACGGCGAAGCATTTATCATAAGAAGCGGGATATTTTGGTCGCATCATGAAGCGTTGGCCAATAGTATCCTGGCGGAAAGCCTTGTGCGTGAGGAATCTTGATGAGGCATGATCTCCACAAACTCCTTCATATCTCCCTAGACGACTTCTCCTACGTGGCGTAAAGGCTTAAGTAAGTATGGAAGGGAAAAACCTCGCTTGTATAGTTGGCCATTGATAGTCAAGTAAGCGGCGATTTGTATAATTTGTTTGGCCTTGTTATCATCGGGAGGGTGCCATGGGCAAGAAAGTTGTAGATTGGAGTGATCAACTATCACTTTGTTGAAGATTGTATACTTCCATGGCATTAGTGTAGCGCGTCAAACGGAGTTCAACATGGATGTTTCTACCAATCTTGTCTTCCACCCGCGAGGCAAAGAGCGAGGCTAAAGAAAACATCTGCATGGCTATTTCTTTGCTGAGGACTTGGTGATTTGGTAAGCGAAAGTGCTTTGGGGAAGTTACGTGCTTGGGCGAGGTAGGCTGCCATGGAACTATCCTTAGCGTCGAAGTTGCTTGTGATACGATTGACTACCAGCGAGTCGTTGAAGATGTTGAGAACATTTGGAGCCAAGTGTTTTGCAAAAGAAGCAAACTGCGAAGGAGCCTCATGCCTATAACCCGTTGTTAGGATGCTTTGAGCCCAGGAGCGAAGAGAGCATACTCCATGAAGTAGTCTTGTCGGGTGTAATTAGGACAAGTCCACAACCTTGTTGGTTAGTAGGAGCCATCAACATATACCCAAAGGTCCGTGTAAGGGAGTATTGATTCAATTGTTGGGCACTCGAGAAGGCGGAGTCGGGCTTCATGGGCATGGAGGAGTGTCAACGGGGTATGTGAACTGCGGCAATGAAGTGCCTTGCCACTACTTGACCTTTCGGCCCGATGCTTGGTTGGTATGAAAGGATGTCAAATTCATGACATGATTGCCCAGCCAATCATCCGCCCCGAAGTGTCGGGGCTTTGCGATACCTTCGGAGTGGATGATTCGTAAGTCGATGTGGAATGTGCTTGGAGGCCGGGACGCGGCTTGCGGGCGAGACATGATTATTAAAGGAGCTAGCTTCTCCAATGTTAGAGTACCTTGTCTACGTATCTTGTAAAGAGCCTTGCTAGCATAGTAGGCGGATGTTCGACTACTGCCTTAAGCTACGATGAGCACGAGGTATTTCTTGGCCGAAGCAGGATAAGTAGATGAACAATGTGTCACCAACCTCGGGTTTAGAGAGGAGTGAGGCCTTGCTCATGTATTCCTTGAGGCTTGGAATGCTTGACACACTCAGTGGTCAAGTGATGTTCTTTTTACTCCTTAAGTGCTTTTGAAGAGCTTGTCATCAGTGGCCACACAGGGGCCATAGACCTTGTCGAAGAATTTTGCTACAGCACTGTGAGAGCTTTGGACTGTCACATCCGAGTTTTTGGCTCCTTCATGTCGAGGATTGCCTTGATCTTCTAGGAGTTAGCCTCAATGCCTTATTGACTGATCATGAAGCCCTAGAACTTGCTGAAGGCTTAGCGAAAGCACACTTGCTCGGATTTAGCCTCATTTGGTACTTCTTGAGATGGTGAAGGCTTCAGATAGGTTGGTAATGTGTTGAGTCGAGCCACGTTTGCTCTTGGCGAGCATGTCATCCACATAAGCTTCCATGTTTTTGCCTATCGTTACGTGAACATTGGGTTGACTAACCTTTGGTAGGTTGCCCCAGCATTCTTGATGAAGGGCAGCGGCACTGTAGCAATATAGGCCTGTCGATTGGTGGCGGTGTGCTCTTGATCGGAGAGTACATGAGGTCTGGTTATTTTTGAATAAGCATCACTGAAGCAGAGTTCACACGGTAGTTGAATCAGCGAAATACGTTTTATGTGAGAGGAAGGAAACTATCCTTTAGGCAGCAACTTTGTTGAGGTCGGTATAGTCAACACACATTCTCCCATAAGGTCTTTTTGAAGGAGGAGGCTCTCCTTGGTGGGGTTTTTCTTTACAGGAGGACTTGGCATTAGCTACCCATGTTGGGTAATCGACCTGTGAACAAAGCCTATGCCTTTGAGCTTATCGACTTCTATCTTCATTGCCTCGTGTAAGCTCCAGTACGTCATAAGACCTTAAGCCTGCCCGAACATGTTTGGCTTTGGGGTCGATGCTTAGCGATGGCGGTTAGCGTCGCGGAGAGATGCCTGGCATGTCTTCATATATTAGCGAAAACTTGGCATTTTACGTAAAACGTCAGTTCCTTTCCCGAAGAAGCGGTGGCAAGGTAGTACCCAATCTTCCGTGCGATCCACAGATGGTCCTTAGAGATGGATACTTTCTCTAGCTCTTCAGCGGTTTTCTTGAGTGAAAGAAATCGTCTCTAAGTCGTCGAGGTTGACTACACGCCACTTACGAGATGAGGTTGTTAGCCTCGGGCGGGTTGGCTTTCTGGAAGCTTGGCTATGCCTTTGAGAAGCTTCCTTGGCGTGATGGGGTGTTGTTTATTTGAAGTGTTGTAACATGTTGTGCACTAAGTTGATCCCCTGCGATATAGCCGTTGCCAAAGCGTTGGGAACTTCATTAATAGTTATGTGTTATTCTGATAGCTAAGTTCATTGATACTGTCTTTGAGAATGGCGTTGTAGGGCATTGGACAATCAACCCGCAAGGAAGTTAGTGGTGATTGAAGCTATATGCGGAACTGTACCAATGGTGAATGGCAAATGTCGCTGCCCAAGGCTGCACTATGTCTCTGAGAAGGCGCGGAGGGTGATTGAGCGTCAGTGGGTGCTCCTTACATTGAGTGCTGGAAGGCTTGGCGAACATGATGTTGGTAGAAGAACACGTATATAAGTGCATGAACATCAAAGTTAAATGTCTTGAGCTTCCGCGATGAATGGAGTCATTATGAGGATAAATGATGCCCCTCTCTTCCTCTGCAGATAGAAAGTATCTCGGATCCCAGTTCAGGCTGCTTTTTTTGACATTTGCCCCCTCGGATGTCTTCCATGAAACAACGATGATGGAGTCCTTAAAGCTCGCACTTTGCTCTTTAAGGCCTTGTTGGAGAGGTCGGAGATGGGTGTCCCTATGATAGAATATATCACATTCACTGCTGTAGTTGAGGTGCATAAACCGCGATTTGGTTGGTGCGAATTTGACATAAATTGGGGACAGAACCGAATGAAACGATGTGATTCGATTCGGTTTAATAAAAATTTTGTAAATAGTCGATTCGGTTTGATGCACTTCAGTTCGGTTGATTCGGTTTCGGTTTGACCTGTTTTTGGGCCTTGCAATTTTAGGCCCAATTAATGTAATTTAAAAAAAAAAAAATCATGTTTAGGCCTTAGTTTTGGCCTTATCCGAGTCAACTTGATAAAAAACAATGTTTTGGGCCTTAGTTGGCAGCCACCTTCACCAACCAATCAAGCAATTACAAATGCAAACAAACAAAACTCATGTGATTCGATCAATGTAGTAGAAATCCAAATACAACATTTCGATATTCTTAACTAACATGTGAGTCACTTGAAAGCAAATCTTAAAACACTCAAACCATATGATAATTCCACCCAGATGATACTCTGATTTGCTTTTCCTACTTTTTGAAGATGTGGAGGTTGCTAATGTTACAAATTGATAGAATAACCGGCAATCTTTCCTCGTCTTTCGAAAGTATACAGTTTAGCAATTTAAGGTAGTTAGTGGCACTATCATTGGGTGTATAAAGGGCAGAAATTATGTCACAAATACATTTACTAGAGAATGGGCTAAAAATACAGAATCTTCTTTCAAAGCTCATCTTTTGTACAGTTATAACTGTATTAATCATGAATGCCAAGGTTATGCTATAATCTACTGTTTCCGACAAAACTTAAAGCATAAAACTTTATATAGTGGCCGTAAACGTTCTGACTCACTTCATCACGCTAATGCGTTTCTGACTCATCAATACCGAGAAAAAGTTTTGGTGTCGTGTTATGAACTACTTTGCCAAATACTAATATTGATGTTAACACTCAGACTATGACCTACATAAATTCATGCTGCATTTCTAAACACAACATGCTCGGGCATATGATAAATTCCATAGCACCTTTACACCATATATCGAGAATTCACGGAAAATATAAAGCAACTATTGGAAAATCATGAAAAGCGAGTTGATTATTGCACTACTTACATGTTTGAAATCATTGATATGCTTGAGGCTTTGTTCAATGCACTTAAAAATTTCGCGAGTAGTAACCCATAGTCTTTAGGACAACACAATCACATCTTCGCGATCGGATTGATTGGCTAAAAGCACCAAATGCTACAACTTTAAAAGCGTTACTGTAAGCGGTCGCGGCCAATGAAGTAAACATCATGCGGACTAGCACTTATATACGTACTCCACCGGGAACAAAGAGATACGCCTATAGTGGATTAATAACAAAGCCCTAGGTTTGAAATTCCAATAAGTCTGATTATTAAAAAACAAATGGCCCCTTATGTAAACATAAATACAGCCCCTAAACAATCACTATACTAATTCCTATTTCATTTTGTAGAGGTTAATTTGTTGATGGCATTCTGAGGGCTTAGTAAAGAAAGCAAAAAGAACAATACATATGATGTCACTCTGTAAATGTTCATGACGGGGAAGGATTCATTGGTCTAAGAAACACATTCTAATTCTATTAGGAAATGACATTGGTATAGAAAAAGAATTTAATAAATCTATGGCTTGAATAGGAGAAAAGAAATCGGTGGCATACATTTCAAGTCAAATCCCAGAAAAAAATAACCAAGTCAAATCGGGAAGCAAATCTGAGAAAAGATACATAAACATCTTAAAGAATATCATCGAAATCTATACATTAGGTAGTCGTGGCGATAAGCGAGGAGGAGGGGCAGCAGAAGGGGCCGAGAGAACGGATCGTGGTGGCGTGGGCGAGCGGAGGAGGAGAGAAGAGAGGGAGGCGGAGGCGGGCCAGGAAGGGCGTGGCTGGAAAGAGAGGGAGGCGGAAATACGAAGGAAGCGTGAAGAAGAAAGAAGTGAAATGAAACAGAAGCCCCTAAAATTGCTTAAGTTGTGATTCGGTGTACCATGTTTTACTACAGGATAGCGAACCTACCTTCAGCAATTAAAAATTGACACATTAAAAAAAAAATATATATATATATATAATACCTCCCAGTTCAGTTCGGTTGAGTCAGGTTCCATAAAGACCCACCAAGCAGCTTAAAGCCATTAGCCGATTTCTTCGGTTTTGGTTCGATTTTCTCGGTTTTGGGTCAACTGGTTTCTTGATTTTTAGGTCTCGGTTTGGTTCGGTTTTCTCGGTTCTTGATTTTGCCACCCACTACTATAGTTGGTTCACAGTTTGTCCTTAGTGGATGGAAAGGGGTGGTCAAGTTTTCCTTCGTCTCCAGCTTCAACATCACGGAGGGTGATACGCTGTTGTATTATTGGCCATTGTATTCGCTGATAGCAACAAAACATTCCGTGTTGTTCTTTGTGGACTTATAGATACATTGCGCCAGCCGACCCATTATCAAGTGTGAGGCTATCACCGGGGGTAGACAACGTATAAGTAGTGTTTAATGGTGTGTAAGCTTCATCACAGGGAGACGAGGGCTGCAGTTTGGATCAGCGTGCGATTAACAGCATTGACTCTTTGAGGTGAGAATGTTCGTGATGGTACCTCGTTTATCTCGATAGTGTCCTTATTCTTTTTGTTGTAGTGAGGCTTTGGTATTGAGGGTGATCTTCAGCTTACCTTAGGATTAAGTAGTCTGTTTGGCCTAACAGGTTGTTGCATTAAGGCGGGGAGGGATGCAAGCTGTCGTGTGAAGAAGTTACAACGCACCGGCTTGGTAGATGACTTCCACTCCCAGGCGATAAAGATGGCGTGAGGGTTCCCGCCCGATATGTCCTTGCCCTCGGCGAGATGCATGATTATGCGCTTGTGTCATTGCCTCGAATAAGTTTTCCAGTGTGGCGTTGATCATGTATTTGAAGAAACACTCACGCATGCCCATTTGTGAAGGCCTTGAGGAGCTGTCTTGTCATCGACCTCGGTGTGTAAAGTACTCGTGCATGAAGCAGCAAACATATTGATAATGGCTAAATCGAGGCTTGTGGATGGTGTACAATTCATCTGCCCAGTGTAGCGTCGATGCAGAAAATGTGTTGAGCCACGAAAAGTTTCTTAACTCGTCGAAAGAATCCAGTCTGGTTGAAGGCAGCGTGCGATTCAAAGGAGCTCCCGAGGAGAGTGGGAGAAAAAGAAGGCATCGCTCCTCATCCATGTGCATGCGATGCGCCATGAGTGGACTCAAAGAGGTTGAGGAGTGTTCAATCGGATCCTCCTTTAGGTGTACAATTGTAATGACTTTGCTTGTCTTTGCTTGGAGAGGGTGTTAAGGATCCTCCTTGTCAATGGGCCAGGCTAGGAGTGGTTCCATCCAGGTATCTCGGGTTGTATCGGCCCTTGACTCTCTTATTCCCTCCAAAAGATGTCTAATGATAGGATCTTGTGCGGTCAGGGCACCAAGGCTCTCCCTCCCAAGTGTCTGTGTTGTTTGGTGGTGGAGAAGCCCAGTCGAGACATGCGTCATGTTCCCCTAGACTGAAGTGCGGCTTATGGAATGCACCTTGTGGTAACCTCCAGTCTCCCTACCACCTCCCTTGTCTTCCAAAGGCTTGTTGTTCCTTCTCAGTTATCCTTTCATGCAGAAAGTGCGAGGACCAAGTTTCTCTAGAACCATTGGGTCGTTGATCTTTGAAGCTTATACGAATAGGGCTCCTTCCCTACGTTGCTCTAGAAGTCACCGACAATCACGATACACGGCTTTGATCCTTCAACCCCTTCAGCAAGAATGTGTCTTTCCACTTCTGCCGGGTTGAAAGCAGTGCCGGGTTTAGAAAGTTTCGCGTTGATCAGCATGCCTTGTTGGGAAAAGCTGTTTGATGGCAAACCTACCTTCAGTTGAGGCCGTGCCACATCAGTTAGCGAGTGCGGTTGTCGATCTATGGCTCGAGGATTACGTGATACTTGATGGCAGGTACATGAGGCGGAGCTTGCCTTTCATCCTGGAACATCACGAGAAGACCTTCATATTGTTCTTGAGACTTCATTCTGGCCTTATTTATTGTTTGCCCCAGCTCAGCTCTTGACCTACGGCATGAAGATCGCGAGTCCTTTATCCTTCCTGCCTCGCACTACACATGAGAGGTGTATTGTCTTTGAGGAGTACTTTGTGCCTCCTGGCTTCCCATGTTGGAAAGGGTACCTCGGGGTAGAATGAGAGAATTTAGAGATGAGACTCAGCTTTAGTCGAGTGATGAGAGTAGAATGGAGTGTTTGTTGTTTCCCCACCAGACTGGCCAAATGTTGTTGCTGGTACAAAATCGGGTGGTTTGGAACAACGTAAAGTGTCAGGTGAGATGACCTTCGCTAGATTATTCGGTGTGAGTGAATAATGTGATGTGATAGAGATGGGAAACAAAACCACGAGATGTGTACGTGGATTCACCACAGTTGGGCTACGTCCACGAAGGTAGAGGAGTTCTCATTAACTCATTATAGGTTTATATTCATGGGTTTAGGCATGTCATCATTAGTGAGTTCTAATAAGGATTAGAGGGTCTAAAAGATCATGAGAGCTTAATTGTGGGAGAATGATCTCCTTTATAGTTTGAGGAAGGGAGTCCATGTTTTTGCGTCATGTTCGATGTGGGGACTTTAAGGCTTTCTCTGGTGTTGACGCATTGTCATGTAGTGATGCAGCCTCTAGTTGGAGGGAAACTCATGGCTGGCATGCATGCCTGTGGGCGCCTTCATGCAGGCGCCTTATTAGGTGCGGAAGGTGCAGTTGGCGAGTTAGCGGCCCAGATTTCGGGATTAGTGAAGTATAATTCAAACAAACTATAAATATAAAGATATAATGATATATTCAATCCGAGCAGATTCATCTCTCCATCCATAAGATCATCGCAAAAAGAGAAGATGAAAAAAATGAAGTAAGGTGAAAAAAATGCAGCGTAAGCGTAAATGACAATGGGCGGTTCCAATATAAATCTGAGAGTTCATGATTGTAATTGTCCGAATTTGAGTTGACTTCTTCACAAAGTTGTCAAACATTACGATTCATTAGCATGTTTGTAATATTTTTAGCGTATAATGAATTTATTATTAATATTGTGGCAGATAAATAAGAAAATAAAATATTAAACATAATTAAAATTTGTGTGAAGCGAGTGGGAGGTATCGCGTACGCCTGGACAGGGAGAGGAGGCCAAATAAATGGTGCAGTGGGCGAACCATTATCAACACACCAAAGTTCACTGAAAATTAGGCGCCTCCATAAACCTCTTCTCATCTGTGTCCCTCTCAAAGAAATTGTCCATGGTCATCATGTTGTCCTCAGTCCTGCAGTCCACTCACTATAGCAAGCATCCATCGGAGGAGGCTGTCGGCGACGAAGCATCCATCGGTTACTTCTTTGCTCTTCTGTTTATTATTACATTGCATAACTGATGATTAGTAAATACATACCCTCTTGGACCTTTTTGTTTGTGTTCGTATCCGGATAAGCTGGTATTTTTCAAAGAGAGGCAGGTTAAGTAAAATATTTCCTTTATTGTGACAGAGTTAATTGCTACAACTTTGACCATTTTTGTTAGTGTGGAAACCCACTGGAATTATTACACTTTTTCTTATTGCAACTTTCTCACAAGGAAGGGGAGAGAGGAAGGGAAGAGGAAGAATCTTCACTTTCTTTGTTGCCCATCTTTCACTACTACAAGAGGAAGAGAAGGAAGGAGGAGAAAAGCAGATTGTAGTTCCTGGCAAGGAAGAAGGAAGGAGAGAGAAGAGACAGTGAAAGAGCCAAAAGATAAAGAGTGGGTGAGCTACCCCACGCCCAAACTGCATATCAGTTGCCTACAAAAATTCCAAAGAAGGGTGATAGCGTTGAATGGCAGCCAGCACCCTGAGCCATTCCTGTCTGTGATCCCAAATGAGATTATCCTATATCTATTATTTATCTGTTAAGTTTGATTAATTCAAAATAATATCTCTCTCAATCCAAATTCTCCACACACGATTTGCTGCAATTAGTGTTTTAGTTGAAGGAATTCTTATTTACTTTTTTTAATATCCACTATTTTTATTTTCTTTATTGTTGTAAAAATTCTGGTTCTATACTTAAATGGTGCAGATTTTGATTCTATTTTTACTTTGATTTTTCGGATGATGAGGATGACTTATTTGTAAAAACACAATATCTTGAATCGAGAAAAATAAAAATAAGCCTTGGCAGAAAGAACATAACAAAAATTGCTTGATGACATTAATTTTACAATGAGATTATATTTATTTATTTCCAAATATGTTAATGAACACAACACTCTCATGGCAGGAGAGATTTTTCGTGTCAGGAACACAAGTCATTACATTACGTATTATAATATAAATGAAAAAAATATATATTTCTTAATGTTCTCCATTTGCTAAATACAACTGTTGGTGTACCGTTTAATATTTTAAAGTACAGTAGTGAAATTTCTTTCAAATAATGGGTGTGAACAGTGTTTTATCCACTGTTACAAAGTCTAAGACACATGGTCAATTATTTCAAATATGTTATTTGACATGACTTTAGCCTTTTGCTTTTGGCTTCAGAAGTCCTTACCTGCCCGTGCCTTGTTAAACTAATCCCATTTTTCCTTGCTTTAGGTATCCAAGGCCTTTTCAAAGTTCTACCATGCATGCATATTAAGGCCACCACAAGCATTCTTACTTCACTCTTTCCACGACCATAGTCTCTAAAATTAAAAATGTTTACGAAAAAGTGATTTGATGCATATATATTCCTCGATTCGACATATAAGAAGCTTTATGTCCAAGTATAATTGACTGCCGATTCATGTCAAGTGTATTAAGAAGATAATTGTCATTGCTCCATAAACTAATATATTTGTTGGTAAATTCATGGAGAAGATATTCTCATGTTTCGTCAAGTTTATGTGATCAGTTGTCTGCTTTGATCTGATGAACAAAGCCTAATCAAGTAACAAGAAACAAATTGCCAATGTATCTTGCATGCATGCAAGCAAACTATACACCCCCAATTTTATTTTTGTGAGCAATTTACTCAGTCAATAGTCACAAAACTAGAAATTGGAAAGCAACATTATAATTTCTCCTTAGACTCTTCTTTAATATTTTCCATTACCAAAAAACAAAAAAACAAAAAGAACAAGACTTAAAAATTAACCAGGTCAATAAGTCAACCCAGCAATATATATTAGAATTCCCAGCTGGTGTGACTTATCGCATCAACCCACCACTGACGCTACATTTGGAGAAGACTCGAAGTCAAGCCGGCCACCAGAATAAATAAACCCTTTTATCTTATCAAAGTGGAAGAATTCGCATGACGACCATGATGCATGCTATTAAAGCCACAAAACCATTATATTGTTCCTTCATTACTTTCTCTGCTAATCAAGCTTAACAGCTAAGTGTCACAAGGCTTTGAAAGTGTATCGAAAATGTTTATGTCTTTGCCTCCTCCTGTTCTTGTTCAATATCATCCCTGCAGTTCTGACATATTCAACACAAGCAACTGTTATTGCACTCAATTTCAAGAAAAGCCCTTACATTCATTTACCTCCTTCTCTACACCGTCAAGTTCATATCGTGGAATTCAGCACGGACTGTTGTTCATGGGACGGTGTTACTTGCAGTACTAATGGACATGTTGTTAGTCTTGACATCAGCAGCCAATCTATCACCGGAATTGACATTCGAGCAGCCTCTTTGATCTTAACATCTTCAAAGCCTCAATTTGAAAACCATAACAGATTTGGCTATGGCTCTCGCATTCCAGCTGCAATTGGAAAGCTTACAAACTTGGGGTACCTAAATTTATCAAATAGCGTTTATTATGAGCAAAATCCAGTTGAGATTTCACGGTCAGCAAGGTTGGCTGTCCTTGATATTTCTCAATTTTACGATAGGGGTACAGGATTTGAGAGCCCAAATTTGAGTATGCTCTTTCGGAACCTCACAGATCTGCAGAGCTGTATATCTCGATGGTGTAGATCTATCAGCAGAGAGAGGGGACTGAGTGGTCTCAAGCGATATCAATCTTCACTCCCAAGCCTGAGGGTGTTGAGCTTGTCCTAGAACTCGCTTTGGGTCCTGTTGATCAGTCCCACTCGCTAGCTTCAGTTTCTCTCCGTGATTAGATTGGATCTCAATTACGGAATCTTGATCAATTCAGGATTCTTTGCCAACTTTTCAAACCTGAGGTGTTCCAGCTGGGATGGTAACAATATCTCTGCTCCAGTTCAGGGTTCTTGCCAATTTTCAGGCTGACTTCTTAGTCTCCGTGATTGTTCGTTACAGAGTACATTTTCCGAAAGGTCTTTCAATTTCTAAACAATGGCCTTTCGAATAATGAAGAACTTCCATGGTTCCTTGCCGGAATTTCAAACAATGAATCTCTTCGGTCCTTGGATACAGCCACAAAATTTTCGGTGTGTCAGTCAATGACCCAACCTCAAACTGTTGGAGGCAATTGATCTTTTAAACTGCAGGTTCACTGGATCAATTCCAAAATCAATGGGGAACCTAACGCAATTGTTTGTTGAATACTGTGAAATCAAACCTGTTCAATGGTCCCTGTGGCTCTATACACTGGGAAATATTATTAATCTGGTACATCTCGATTTGGACAACAATCTACTGGTTGGGAGTATCGTCTTCTCTATTTTCTCTTCCTTGTTGCTGAAATAATGCCAGCAACCATTTCTCAGGTCAATTACCTGAATTTTCGAACGTTTCATTCCAGCTTAGTAACTTCGGCAGTTTGAGTTTCAACAATTTGGAAGGACCAATACCCGTGTCTATCTTCAGAAGTTTCGAGGCTTGAAGTGGCATCTATTTTCAACAATTTCAGTGCCTTTCCTTTCAACGGTCCTCAAAGGCTGGAAAACCTTACAGCATTGATCTTTCCCACAATAGCTTACTGTTTTTCTATAGCGGCTAAATTCCTCGTATTCCTCATTTCCTCAAATAGCTAATTTGAATTTGGGTTCTAACAAGTTGAGAACATTCCCGAGTTTTTGAGACATCAATCACTATTTTACAAATCTTGGACATTTCCGATAACAGATAGGCAGAGATACCAAATTGGATTTGGAAGCTCAGTTCTCTGATAGCCTAAATCTTTCCTCTAACTCCCTTGGTAACTCTAGAAGCTCCTTGAGTTAACTCACCTCTGTCATTCATCGACCTTCATTCAAACCAACTTGAGGGAAAATTGGCAATTTTCTTTCCAAGTCATAATATCATCTGGATTACTCGAGAAACAATTTCAACTCTATTATACCAGCTGAGATTAGGATTTCCTTGTTGGAACTATGTTCTTCTCTCTATCAGCAATAACTTGCATGGGCCCATTCCAGCTTCAATATACTGTGCGCCAGCTCTTCGACGTCTTGGAATTTGTCAATAATTCTCTGAGCGGCATGATTCCCAAATGCCTGACGGCAGGCAGCCTTGGAGCACTCCATTTAAGGACAAACAACCTTGCACAAATTTTTCCAATTCTATTTTTACTCAAGATTGCTCATTCGAATCTCTTGAGCCTCAATGAAGAGAGAAATCAGATCGAAGGACAGTTTCCAAAATCTCTCTCTCCCTGCTCAGGTTTACAGTTGTTGAACCTTGAAACAATCATATAACTGATAGCTTTCATGCTGGCGAAGAACATATCCACTTTGCGTGTCCTTGTTCTGCGGTCAACAAATTTTACGGACCCATTGAATTGCCCTGAAACAAATGGCACCTGGCTGATGCTTCAAATCATAGATGTAGCTGACAACAATTTGAATGGTGAAATACCGGCAATATCTGTGACAACATGGCAGACAATGATGGGCAACAGATGGTTCCCAGTCAGAGGTCAATGTCGTAGAATTTTATCAGCCAGTGACATTTGCTTATGTAGTTTTCCATTCCAGGATGCTGTAACAGTTACGAGTAAAGTTTAGAGATGAATCTGACAAAGATTCTGACTATCTTTACCTTGATTGACTTGTCCTGCAACAATTTCAGTGGACAAGTACCCAAGGAAATGGGAGACTTTGAATCACTATGTGCTTAACTTGTCTAGAAACGCTTTCACAGGTGAAATCCATCGTCATTGGGCAACATACGGAAATCTCAGTCCTTAGACCTGTCACAGAACAAGCTGAGCGGGCAAATCCCAAAACAGTTGGAAAAGCTTTATTTCCTGCTTTCTTGAATCTCTCAAAATAATCTACTTGTCGGCGAGATCCCAACCGGCACTCAGTTCTCAACATTTCCAAATACCTCCTTTATAGGTAACAAAGGACTATGGGGGCCTCCATTGACACGGTAGATAACAAAGCAAGATTGTCACCACCACCAGCATTAAATGGCAGTCATCAAAATTCTGGAGATGGGATTGATTGGGATCTTATCCAGTGTCGAAATTGGATTGCATTTGGCTTTGGTGATTGGGTCACTTGCGTTCTGCAAGAGATGGAGTAAATGGTATTACAAATCTATGTATAAATCCTCCTTAAGATATTCCCTCCAGCTTGGCAGAAAAATTGGTCCTCACCGAAAGACATGTCCACATAAATCAAAGTGGAGACGCTCAAGTTATTCATGAAATCTGCAGCTGGTTTATGTCCTCCTCTTTCACTGTATTTTGTGTTCTTGTTTTCCTGAGGAATAAGGTGTGTCCCCCTCTTTTACGGTTTATGTTTTTGTTCTTTGATTTGTGTTCTTGTTTTCTGAGGAGTAAGGTGTGTATTTCCTCTCTTTTATGGTTTTATGTTGTTTCTTGTTCTTTGGGGGAGTAGGTTATGTTTTCCTGACTACGTGTAACTTCTTTTTTCATATTAATAAAATTTCCTCGTACCGCCAGGTTTTTCGAAACAAAAAAATAAAAGTAAATGTGGCTAGACTCCACGTATATGTCTGGGGTAGCTTATAGTGTCATATTTTAATTATTGCATTAGGGACTCGATTACACGGCGCTTGTGTTTAAGGTAGGGGGGATCTAACACTAGTTATATAAATATCAGTGCCGGTTAACACCATATATTTTTGTTGTGGTAGAACCATAAGGGAAAATGGTTTTGTTTTATATCATGCTAATGCGTATTAAATTTAAGAAAAAACGGATTGATCATCAGCTTTAAATAGAAGGATGCTTTTGTTTAGCATAAACAAAAAGGGCGTGATTACACAGCAATTACATCCCTAACATGTCCAATTATCAGTTAAGTAGTGCTTGTATCCGGATAGTTCTTATGTTCCATGTTTCAGTTGGGGTTATTAATGCTTTCCGAGAGATTGTTGTCTTTTTGTTGTTTTTAATAAATTCAAATTTAAACTTGATGTAATTTTACTCTAGTCAAAATACGTAATTTTAAAATTATAAGCAGAAATAGTTATCGAGACGGATCCATAAAATTACATTTTTACTGCCTGTACAGGGAATACAAATTTGTGAAAATTGAGAATCATGAAAAGCCATACCAGGATCTCAATGCAATACCCGTTTAAGCCATCAAAAAGCATTTTATATACAACAAAATTTCAACGATATGCACGATATTTGGAGCAAGTGCTTGGAAAGGGCTCGACAGATAGTAACGTACACGATTTAAACGGGGTTATGTTGGGGTGAGCACTTCTGCACCGGTAGCATCGCCAATGTCTCCCCATGGACGATAGGCTATCATCATCTTTAAGTATAGCTTTTCCATCACTACCGACTTCTCTAACATCCCATACGAGTCTCAAAAAGCTTTGGGTTGCAAAAAAACAGTTCTTAAGAAGTTCATTCTAGTAGTTTTTAAAACTATCAATTTTTTTAGTAGAATACAAACAGGCCTACATCCTTCGCTCTCGACTTTACTTCACAAATCTTGCCCCTAGACAGAGGACAAAAGCAAGACTTAAAGTCAACTGATCCCAACTTAAAAGCAATCTCATAACTCTACAATGTGAATGTGAAGGACTTATCTCATGCGACAAGTTTCCACTTGTGCCTCTAGTCTTACAATTATTTTGGCCAAAAGAAACGCGTCCGTTTAAGTGACTAGATAGCATTACTGGAAATGCTTGGGAGAAGACTTGAAGTGTGGCCGGCGGCGGCAGCGTATGAAATTAATGAAACCACAATTACTCTTGTAGCCGTCTCGGATTGGGCTGTGAGATCATCACATGATGCATTTTAAAACCACCACAACCATTCTCACTTGTTCTTCATCAATCACTTTCCTCAAACTACGAGATGAAAATTATACTACAACGAATGTTCTTTGAAAATTATACATTGTGAATGACATTCTTGATAGATTACATAACAAACTATTTTATAAAACTAAGGAACACAATCCCTAATATGCAAGAAAACAAATCCTAATTCCAATAGACTAGGCCCAGTCCTAAACTAACAAGCAAAGGCCAAACAACTTAAATAAACATAAAATACTAACTATTTTTCAACATATTTTTGGTAATAAAATTAAGTGGGCGCCTTCTCCACTCTACATGTTACTCGTTTCTCTAAGTGGTGCAAGTTCATTTTATGCCTACAACCAATCACAAGTTGTGAACTAGGACACAAGTTGCTTTTCGGAGGGACTTGACAATGTTTTTATTGACTCGCTAATGTTGACAGCCTTATTTATCTGTTTGAAATTGATAATTACACTCTTGCAGACACCCCTTTACTTGATCTTGTTCGTTATTTCTATTAGAATTATTCAATCCTATATCATAAATAATAAGAAGTTAAACATAAAAAAATGCTGTTATCATTTCCCCACAGCTGACACTTTAAAGAGGATATGAACCCCAGTAAACAGTCAGGCAAGACTTCAAAGTCTATAAGTCAATAAGTCACTACTTTATGTGTTAGATCACGTAAAGAAAGCACTATCACAATTCCTTAGTGTAGGTTATCTCAGCTAATGCGACTTATTTTCCACTAGCTTTGCCTGAAGTTACACTAGGTTTTTGAGCCGCGGCGTTGCTCACGGGATTTGAAATTGTGTTGTAAGTAGTTGCAGTAGTTGTACAGTTTTAAACAAATACTTACATATATATATATACTGCAAAAGATAGAAGCAAATATTTACATATACATGATATTTACATATATATACGCAAAAGATGAGGGACCAGAAATATTTACATACTTACAAAAGTTATTTAACCATTTTTGTATTTGGATATCGAGCTTAGCTCTTTGGTAGCCTTGTATGTGAACTTTCACTCTTGTTTTTGTTTTCCTTCATTTCCACTATTTGTAGGAATGCCGATAATTCAAGCGTGATGAGGACATTATTAGGAATATATGCGAAAAACGGTACAACCCGAAAAGGAAAAAAAGGAAAGTACAGTTGTAGCGAGAATAAGATGAAACCAGAATACGTGACCATCGGCTGAGGCATCCGAATGAAATACATAGTTATTGTGTTCGTGTGTAGAAACTTAGTGTTTGATTTTAAAGTTGAAATAATGGATACTAATGCAAGTAAAATATTTTCTTTCATATTTATATGCTAAAAAGTTCTAGGCAAATTTTTTTTAATCTTTTGGCAAAGGAAAAAATATGATAATCTGATTTTATACTTGGTTTTGTGTTAGCCTAATTTCCTGGAATCCAATAAAATCAAATGAAATGAAAGATTGAGTTCTAAAACAAATGAAATAAAATGATGTATTAAATCCATTAGTAAATAGCTTTTTCGAGTCATGAATAAAAGCTGCCAAATCGGAAATAAGTGTACCTTTCGACTAAAGTATGCACAAATGAAACACAATTACACTACTGCAAACCCTAAGCAGAAACGCAAACTAATTTAAAAGCTGAGAGACAAATCCCAAAAAACCAAATATATCAAAACGGGTTAGAGACAAACGAGAAACAAGAGAAAGAAATATATGTTACATGCGAGATCTAAATTCCTAAGCGAATCTTAAAATAAATTACGAGGTCAATGCATGCAAAGCTACTGAGAAAAAGGGAAAAAAAAAAAATAAGCAAGAGAAGTTAATAAAGCGAAGATCACGAGAGCTACATATTTAAAAAATCGAATAAAAATAGGCGAAAAAATTAGATGATAAACTCTTAAAATAAGCACTAAAAATTTATAAACCCTCTTGAAGCTACTTTTCAGCGAGATCAAATTGCATGAAATCACGGAGAAACAAAAAATTAAAAGTTGGAAGCTTTGGATTTGTTTGTTGCAGGCTATCAATTTTAAGATAAAACAACTTAAATTATGATTGATTGGCCTTAGAATTGATGGAAATTCCGGCTTCTGTCGAAAATCTGAAAAATCAAATTTGAAATCAATTTTCTCCTCCTTCAATTGGATTACCATCTTTGAAAAACAAACAAACCGAAGGAAAACCCGATGTGATCAAATTTGAGGGCGAAAATTGCAGTTGGAGGAAGCCTGGACTAATGGCATATAAAATTGACGACACGGCCGGCGAACTGACGAATGCCTTCTCACTTCCCAGGAACAACAATGATGCGAAAATGAAAAGAAAAGAAAATTGAAATCAAAATTGAAGATGCAAAACCCTAAATTAATACAAACAAAGAGAAAATAGTATAACCTATTTAGAAATTAGCGACCTCAGCGCAAAATGGCAACGGAATATCAATTCCAACATAGCACAAAGTAAATAGAAAAAAAAGCAGTTTAAAAACTCAGCATGTGGATCGAAAGCAGTAAGAAGAAGAATAAGGAAGAAGGAAGAAGCGTAAGGAAGAGAGAGGTTATTCACGGTGGAAAGGAAACGTTGTGAGGCTGTCAGTAGAGGCTACGGCAAAGAAAAGAAGAAACGAAAGGAGGTGCGGCGCTTCGGCGAAACCAGCAGCGAAAACAAAACAACATACTGACTTCAAGCGGCATTTGCTCTCATAATTTCTTAAGCGGCTTGGAAAGCGAAGCCAAGTCTAAAAAACGGTTTATGAGCAGTAACTTTGAAAAGCATTTAGTTTGTAAAAGTGTCAAGCTCTAGTGCTACGGGTTTTAAAGCGAAGTATAAAGTAAAGTTCTAAATATATATACAATAGGCAGCCACTATTTACATACATGTGGAAATTTTACAACTCTATTTACAAAAAGGAACAAAATAAGTGTCCAAGGAAGTAGGGGTCTAGAAAGTTTGCAAGTTTCCCTCTATATCATCATTCACAATTCTTGTGTACCAATCTTTCCATGTCCCTCCACCTTGTATCTCTTCCTCACAAAGATCTCTCCACCCCTTCCCACCGCTGCAAAAGGTTGGTTAGCCTCAAAGCAAACCAAGCAAAATCCACTTGAAATTTTAGCTCATTAACTCATTAAACAAAATCAAATTCAATGGAAAACATAAATTAAAAACAACCCAAAAAACCATCCAAAAACCAAAAACAAAAACAATCCTACACAGCAGTTGTAGCTCATGACCCAATTAAATTCGTAAAATCAATAAAAAATAGAAGTTTAAGATTCAAGAGCCACGAGTTTAGTATAAAGGAGTTTGACATATAATTATTAAAGTGCACATAGAGGTTTGGTTATAGGTATGGTCACGATTCAATTTGATTTTCTCTTTTATTTTAAACGAGAATTCTTCCTTTGCAAACAAAGAGATTTTTTAAAACATCGGACCATTTTTAAATACTTTGTATTCTCATGCATCACATACTACATGAAGCCGATGTGAACTTAAACTTAAAATTCTAGTATATATTGGTATTGACACATTTTCAAACTTACATGCCAAGTTTCTTACATCAATCGAGATAAATGTGATCTCGGTCCACATACTCTGATGGTGTGCTCTAATATGCCAAAACCAGATTACTGTGTCCCGACTCCGTTGGGTGTCATATGCTTTAATTTTGATGACGGTGGGGTTTTTGGAGTTCTTGTTATCCAATATTGCTCCTACAAAATCAAAAGTGCTAATCGCAGAAATTCTTCAAAATATCAAGTATTAATAAATAAGTTATTGAGGAAATTTGAATTACCCAACAAAATGAAACATAAAAGCAGAGAATAACCATCCCTCGATAACCACGTCAATACAAATATAAGCATGTCATACAATGCAAAGTTTTTGGCCATTTTGAAGAAAAGATGAGATGTGAAGTCTTCTGGGTTTAGATTTTTTTTTAGATGTGAGTCATAAGCGCACTTTAGAATAGTAAATGTAACCATCACTCACTTATACCAACTATATCCAACGATCTTCACTTAAAGAAACCTTTACAACTATGCTTGCATATACAAATTCCTATTCAATTGTTTAGGAAATACAAAGGATGGTGTGAGAGACTAAGCATGAGAGGAGTAAATATTATAGAAACCATGATAAAATTCATTTGTGCGGTAAGGATTAACATTTTCATATAATAAACTTTGATGACAATATTCATGAGTATGAGATTTTACAAAAATAAGATAATGAAATGGGGCCCAGAAAATAACGAGATGCTTGTTAATCCGTTTTCAACTTGAGAAAAGTTATAGAAAAGCAAAACAAAAAGAAACCCCGTAAACACCGGTTTAGCTCTTTGACCCCATGGAATCAAATATGAAATTCAATCGGAAAAAATGAAATTAAAGGCAGCGAGAAAAGCCATCCCAAAGCCAAAACAAACCCACTTGCGAGTTTAGCTCCACTAACCCCATTGAATCAAGAAACAAATTCAATCGAAATAGAAAATTAGAACAACCCAAAAAACAAAACAAACTCACTTGTAGTTTTAGCTCACCCATTGAATCAAAACAAATTCAATGGAAAGAAGCATAGGTAATAACAACCTGAAAAGCCATCCAAACACCAAACCAATTTACAAAAAACCACTTGTAGCATTAGCTTACAACTTACCCATTCACGCTTGAAATTTGCCAAGAATCCTTAATCGATGACATATGTACTTAAGATACAAAGACTAGAATTATGAACAATGCTACTATCATGTAATTATGTGGTTAATTAGGGAAATGCGCTAATTAATGGGGATTTAGGAATAAATTAATGGACAAACCCATATTTGTAGGGGGAATAGAATATGTGAAAAACAATGAGTGCATAGAGAACTTGGTGGGATTTGTGCAATCGAGCTTCAAAGATGCATGTGATTAAGGACCAAGACAAATAACATCATTTTGTTGTAATTCAAATCAAAATTCATTATATTTAGCATTCATTCTTATTATATTTATCAAAATATAATTATCAACCACATCTTCAAAACTCAAATTACCACACTCCTGCTTTGAGAATTCGTTATATTTATCCTTTCGTCTTCAAAACTCAGAATAGATACCTTTCTATCTAGGAATTCACATACAAAACCGGACATGAATACGTAGATAGGATGTAGTTCAATTTTAACGATAGCTTTCACTTATTTGCATACATGACCACCAAAATGTGAGGCACAAATGTAAAGTCGAATTATTACTTGATTATTAATAACTTAGGAGAATTGAATGGGTGCCAAAACCTTATTGTAATATTACCAAGGCCTTTGAGAAAGAAATAGGATTTGATAGGTGTTAACGATTGTGCCATAAACCAAGGAGGTGAGAATAGGACACCTGGGTGCTATGTCTCCATCATGCAAAAAATCGAAAAAAGAATTAAAAATACACCTGACCTTAACTAAATTAAACCAAACATTCTTTAAATTTGGTTCTTCGTACATTTTCCCATCTAGAATGCGACATGCATACATAAACGGAATTAAATACGAAATCTAGAATGCGACCCTAAAAGCAGAAAGTTTAAATTGTAGAAAGCACTTACGCGGAGGAAAGCCCACGAAGAGACGATCATTTTTATCTCTTGGGTCGAGGTCCAATTCGGACGGGATTGGTCGAAATCGGAGGAAGTTCGCCGGAAAACGTCAACACATATGGGCTTCCATCTTTGCGTACACTGGGTTTTAACGTACACCATAGTATCAAATTGAAGAGGGCATCGACACGAATCTATAGCGACCTCAAACTGCAAAATGTCAACAGATATCAATTCCAACTGAGCACAAAGTAAATGGAAAAAAAAAACAGATTTAAAAAACTCACGCTATTGGATCGAAAACGGTTAGAAGAAGAAGAAGGAAGAAGGGAGAAGGGATAAGGAAGAGAGGTTGTTACGGTGGAAAGGAAAGGTTGTGAGCTGTCAAAGGCAGAGCTCACCAGCAAAGAAGAAGAAACAGGAGGTGCGAGCTGTCGAGGCGAGAAACCAACAACGAAGAAACAAAACAACATGCCAGCTTCAAGCCGAGCCGAGCCGAGCGACTGCTCTCACATTTTTCATAAACGGCTTGAAAAACGAAGCCAAGCCTAAAAAACGGCTTTGGAACAGTAACTCTGAAGACTGAGCTTTAGTTTAGATATATAATATATAATATATAATATATAATATATAATTTATAATTTATAATTTATGTTTGCCAGAAGAATTAATGCAAACCCTAGACAGCACGTACATTTTAGTAGCTAGGTGGAAATTTCCGGAGGTGATGGTTGCTCTGCCAAGTCCTTGCCCCCACGGTCACCCCGCTTTTAATTCTGTCCATATTTTTCGTGCGGGACAGATATAGATATGGGATTTGGGAGGTGTTGTAAACAAAAATATAAAATATGATTTTATTGATAACAATATTATGAATTACAAACTAATAATATTAATAAAGACAATGCAAACAATAACAAAAATATAAAATGAACAAGAATTTGCTAACAGATGGATGATAGAGGCTTGCAAGGTTGCAATGTCCTTATAGACATAAATTTGGCCTCTACACTTGTGCAGTAGTTCTTGTAGGCTTTTGTCACAAGGATTCAACTATCACAATCAAAGTCTTTGCACTAGGGCTTTGATTCTATCAAAACTTACTGAGTGTTTCTCTCCAAATAATACTATTGTTAAATGAAAAACTGGATTGTGAAAAGTGAGTTTCTAAATAGAACAAGTTGGTGAATTTATAGACTTGTTCACACCTTCTCGATCAGGATGAACAACTGCCTTTTGCAGTTGTGTCGTTTGATTGGCAACTTTTCATTTGAATTCAAATTCATAATTATTTGAAAACAAAAAATAAATAAAGAATTGGATCAATGCCGAGACCCTAAGAGGCCCAAGGCCCTGTGTTGATTAGTTTAATTATGGGTTGTATTCAAGTTAATCCATTCCAAACTCATTTAATCCATAATCAAATTTACTAAGTCTAATGGTGTAAGACTTATGAATTGAATCATAGAAAATCATCCCACCGATGTGGGGTTAATTCCATTTAGTTTTTTCCATTCAAAACTCCAACAGGAGGGAGATCAAGACTTCAAACTCACACCACAATTTTACCATGCCTATTAAAGTCGCCACATCCATTGTCAATTTTTCACAACTTTCCCTCCTCAGCTTTTTCTCTCTAAACCTCAAAAAATTAAGTTCATCCAAAATGAAACCTTAGGATTTGATTTTCCTATACATGTAGAATTGTGTTTCCTATTAGGATGTGGATGTAACCCTAGTAGTACAAATACTAGGATTTAGATCAGCATATATATGTGTGTGTGCTGTGCAAAACCAAAACAAAGAAAGAGAGAAGCATTAGTTTGTACTTGAGAGCTAATTGTGTTTGTGAGTTCTCTTGTAATTTGTTCATTGAGTAATAAAGCTTCTGTTGTTAGAGAGGTACTATATTAGAGGAACTCCAAAATCTTTGTGTTCTTTGTTTGATTATCGTTTGGTTTGATATTTGGCTCTTGGGCACAACAAGTGGTACCAGAGCTTAGGCTCTTGATCAAATCAAGCGATGGCAAAGTCGGATGAGTCCGATAGTGGAGGAGATGATAAAGGGCAGTCAGGTACTGAGGTAACCAAGCCAATGGTTCAAAGTGCCAGATTTGAGATCGAAAAATTTGATGGAATGAACAACTTTGCAATGTGGCAATGTGAAGTTCGTGACGTTCTAATACAACAAGGCTTGCATATTTGTGTTAGATGATATGTTGTTTTCAATGAAGAAGGAAGAGTGGGAGAGATTGAACGCTCATAGATGTTCTACAATTCGGTTGTGCTTAGGAAAACAGCAGAAGTATGGCGTGATGAATATAATGTTTGCGAAGGAATTAGAGAATGGGATGGCTATGATGGTCGATAAAGTGCTAACAGACAAGGATGATTTGTTTACTTTGTGGCATATGAGGTTAGGACACGCAGGAGAAAAGGCTTTGCAAAGACTAATTAATCAAAGAGTTTTAAAGGGAGCTACAACTGGCAAGATAAACTTATGTGAACATTGTGTTCTGGGGAAACAAATGAGGGTGAAGTTCGGCTTGATAGTTCTTCAAACAAAAGGCATATTGGATTATGTTCACTCTGACATTTGGGGGTCTGCAAAAAATGCTTCTCTGGGTGGAAAACGATGGTTTGTGTCATTTATAGATGACTACTCCCGCAGGTCTTGGATATATATGATGAAACACAAGCATGAAGTATTTGATATTTTCTTAGGGTGGAAGAAGATGGTGGAGAATAAGACTGGTAAGAAAATAAATAAAAAATTTGAGTGATAATGGAAGAGAATATACCTTTGATCCCTTTATTGAGGTGTGCAACAGAGAAGGAATCACTTGCCATTTTAGTGTAAGAGGAACTCCACAACAGAATAGGATTGCCAAGAGGTTGAATAAAACTTTGCTTGAGAAAGTGAGATGCATGTTATCTCAAGCCGAGTTGCTGAAGAGATTTTGGGATGAAGCTCTCAACTATGCATGCCATGTGATAAATCGATTACCATCAAGCCGAGCGGGCAAATCCCAAAACAGTTGGAAAAGCTTCATTTCCTCGAATTCTTGGATCTCTCAAATAATCTACTTGTCGGCGAGATCCCAACCGGCACTCAGTTCTCAACATTTCCAAATACCTCCTTTATAGGTAACAAAGGACTATGAGGGCCTCCATTGACCGTAGATAACAAAGCAAGATTGTCACCACCACCAACATTAAATGGCAGAGTCATCAAATTCTGAGTGGAGATTGATTGGGATCTTATCAGTGTCGAAATTGGATTTGCATTTGGCTTTGCAATTGCGGTGGGTCACTTGCGTTCTGCAGAGATGGAGTAAATGAGTAATACAAATCTATGCATAAATCCTCCTTAAGATATTCCCTCAGCTTGAAAAAATTGGTCCTCACCGAAGACATGTCCACATAAATCAAGAGTGGAGACGCTGAAGTTATCCATGAAATGCAGCTGGTTTATGTCCTCCTCTTTCACTGTATTTTGTGTTCTTGTTTTCCTGAGGAATAAGGTGTGTGTCCCCCTCTTTTTACGGTTTTATGTTTTTTTTTTTTTTTTTTTTGTTCTTTGATTTGTGTTCTTGTTTTCTGAGGGTAAGGTGTGTGTTCCTCTCTTTATGGTTTTTATGTTTTCTTGTTCTTTGAGGGTAAAATTTATGTTTTCTTGACTACGTGTAACTTCTTTTTTTCATATTAATAAAATTTCTCGTCTTGCCGAGGTTTCCAAAAATAAAATAAATAAAAAATGAAATGTAGCTAGACTCCATGCTATGTTTGGGGTAGCTTATAGTGTCATATTTTAATTATTGCACTAGGGACTCAGTTACTGCGAGGCTTGTGTTTAAGGTAGGGATCCTAACTTACCCTAGTTATATAAATATACAAATGCGGTTAACTTACTTTGCATATATTTGTTGAAGAGTCACAACAAATAACTAACTTATGATGTAGTGGAAGAGTCACAGCACATAACCAACTTATGGTTTATCGATGCTCCAGGATAGTTCTTAGCGCGACATCGGTAGTTGAAGTCACAACAAATAACTAACTTATATGATGTAGTGGAAGAGTTACGGCACATAACCAACTTATGGTTTGCTCGGTATCCGGATAGTTAACGTGTTTACATGTTTGGTTGGGGTTATTAATGCTTTAAGATTGTTGTATTTTGTTGTTTTAATAAATTCAAATTTAAACTTGATGTAATTTACTCAGGTTAAACACATTGTAATGTTGAAAATTAAAAAGCAGAAATAGTTATCAGACGGACAGAAACTACATTTTGTGCTACTAGCCTCTACGGGGAATACAAATTTGTGAAAATTGAGAATCATGAAAAGCCATACCAAGGATCTCAATTACAATACACGTTTAAGCCATCAAAAAGCATTTTATATACAACAAAATTTCAACGATATATGCGTGGATTGTGCACCTACGGATCAATGCTGGCATTGCTTGGTGCGAATGAACAACCATTTTGGAGCAGGGTGCTTGGAAAAGGCAAACAGATGGTACAACGTGGATTTAAACGGGGTATGTTGGGGTGAGCACTTCTACACCGGTGGCATCGTAACTCCCCATGGACGACAGGCTATCATCATCTTAAAGTATAGCTTTTTCCATCACTACCGACTTCCTCTATTACATCCACAGAGTCTCGAAAAGAAAGCAGTATTGAAAGAGTCTCGAAAGAAAGTTTTAGGTTGCAAAAAAAAAGTGTTCTAAGAAGTTTATTCCAAGTTGTTTTTAAAAACTATCAAATTTTTAGTAGATTGCAAACAGGCCCTAGATCCTCGCTCTCAACTTTACTTCCTCAAATCTTGCCCCACTAGACGGACAAAGCAAGACTTCAGTCGACTAGTCAACCCAAAGCATTCTCATTGTTCTACAGTGTGAATGTGAGACTTGTCTCATGCAGTGAAGTTTCCACTTGTGCCTCTAGTGTTACAATTATTTTGGCCAAAAAGAGAGCGCGTCCGTTTAAGTGACTAGATAAGCATTTTCAAGTGCGGAAAACTTGAGTCAAGGCAACGACGACGACGAGATGTATGAAATTAATGAAACTACAGTACTCTTATGTCGTCTCGGTTGGGCGACGGATCATGAATGATGCATTCTCACTTGTTCTTCATCCATCACTTTCCCTCGGCTTCACGAAGATGAAAATTATACTACGAGTGACATTGCCTAGGTGGCTGGTCACGCATGTAGAGATACAGGTGTTTGCAAGCCGCTTTTAGAACACTAATAACCACGAATGTGTTTTTTTTTTTTAGAAATGAGACAATGAATGTAGTTGCCAACTTGCCACTAACAAGTTCAAACTTTGCTAATTTGATTTAATTTAATTTTTAGTTAGTTGAAAATAGACTACATTGTGAATGACTTATTCTTAACTAGACCCATAGCAAGCTATTTATAGAGAACTAATCCTAATCCCTAATAGACAAGAAAATGAAACGCTAATTCCAATAGACTAGGCCCAAATCCTAAATTAACAAGCAAACCCAAACAAGTTAAATAAACATAAGATATTACTATTTTTCAACATATTTTGGTAATAAAATTAGGTAGCGCCCTTCTCCTCTACATATTTACTCGTTTCTCAAGTGGTTAAGTTCTTTGGCACTACAATAATCACAAGGATTTGATTTAGGCACAGGTTGCTTTTGGAGGGACTTGACGATATTTTATTGACGCTCGCTAATGTTGACGACCTTATCTATCTGTCTGAAATTCAGTAATTACACTTTTTCCTTTCTAGACACCTTTGTTTGATCTTATTCGTTGTTTCTATTAGATTTATTCAATTCTATATCATAAATAATAAGAGATGTCAAAACATAAAAAAATGCAGGTTTATCATTTGCCAAGTCCTTGCCCCCCATGGTTACCCCGCTTTTAATTCTGTCCATATTTTTCGTGCAGGTTACAAACTTCCCACATATATAGATATGGGATTTGGGAGGTGTTGTAAACAAAAATAGAAAATATGATTATTGATAACAGTGTACTGAATTACAAACTAATAATAATAATAAGGACAATGCAAACAATAACGAAAATATAAAATGAACAAGAATTTGCTAGCAGGATGGATGACGAGGAGGCTTGCAAGGTTGCAATGTCCTTATAAACATAAATTTGGCCTGCTACACTTGTGTAGTAGTTCTTGTAGGCTTTGTCACGGGGATTCAACAATCACAATAAAAGTCCTTGCACTAGGGCTTTGATTCTATTGAACTTCTTGGAATTGTTTCTCTCCAAATAATACTACCGTTAAATGAAAAGTTGGGTTGTGAAAAGTGAGTTTCTAAATAGAATGAGTTGGTGCATTTATAGACTTGTTCCACGCCTTCTCGATCGGGATGAACAACTACCTTTTGCGGTTATGTCGCTTGATTGACAACTTTTCATTTCGGTTATGCGGTTTCATTTAATTCAAATTCATAATTGTATGCGAAAATAAAAAAAAACAAATAAAAAGAATTGGATCAATGCGAGACCACACAAAAGGGCCAAGGCCTGTGTTGATTAGTTTAATTATGGGTGTATTCATTAATCCATTCCAAACTTATTTGATAGGTTTACGAAGGATCAAGACTATTCAAGAAGCCACTATGATCATTGTGTATCACAAGAAGTTGAGAGGTGGATCATTCATTTACTTATTAATCTATGTGGATGACATGCTTATAGCTTCGGGCAACATCATTGAGGTCAGTAAGTTGAAAGCATGGTGAGGCAAGGAAGATTTTAGGGGATGTAAATTATAAGGAATAGAGAGAAGGGTACAATATGCTTGTCCCAAGTAATACCTTGAGAAGCTGCGTAAGTTTGGAGTAACCGATGACAAGCACATGAGTACTCTATTAGTTCAACATTTTAAATTAAGTGTTGGTGTAATAGAAGGAAACGGATGAAGAGAGAGAGCCAAGATGAAACTATGTCTCTTATTCAGTTGATTTGGCAGTTTGATGTATGTTATGGTTTGCTCTCGACACTGATATAGCTTACGCGGTTAGTTTTGCTCTTATTCAGTTTCGTACAAGAGGTAGTGGTTGAAGGTGAGATTCATCTCAAGGGTGCTACTAAGGAGAATCCTGGCGATATATTAACAAGAGTGGTTGATGCATCCCAAATTCAATCCATTGTTTGAGATTTGGTGCATGTGGTGTTGGTTTGATCGTGCAATATGGTGGAGCAATGGTTCTTGATGTGTTTGAATGCTTCTCTATGGATTTTATGTCAAGGTGGAGATTGTTGGAATTGACCTAAAATTAAAGGTCTGCAGAAACGGGAATCTTGGTGTGGTTAGATTATTGGTTTTTATCTAAGTTGGTTTAGATTATGTTTTAGTTTAGGATATGGTTTTCCTATACATGTAGGATTGTGTTTCCTATTAGGATGTGGATGTAACCCTAGTAGTATAAATACTCGGATTTAGATTGGCATATATATATGTGTGTGTCTTTGTGCAAAGCCAAAACGACAGAAGCATTAGCTTGTACTTGAAAGCTAATTGTGTTTGTGAGTTCTCTTGTAATATGTTCATTGAGTAATAAAGCTTCCGTTATTAGAGAGGTACTCCTATATTGGAAGAACTCTGGGAAATCTTTGTGTTCTTTGTTTGATTATCGTTTGGTTTGATATTTGGCTCCTCGACTAATCTAGCAACTCAAGGGTAATCCCACTTTTCAATGCCAATTATCTGGATTGCATTTGGGTTTGGAATTACCATCGCGTCACTTATTCTCTGCAAGAGATGGAGAAAATGGTATTACTCAACTATATGTATGACATCCCGTTAAGATATTCCCTCAGCTTGAAGAAAAGGTGGTCCTATGTCCACATAAATCAAAGTTGGAACGTGCAAATGATCAAGGATCCATTGTAGCTAGGCGCGATCCTCGTTAACTATCTAAGATCTGCACAGTCAGGAGAAATAAGAACTGTGCTTTATGATGTAATTTTGTTTAATTATGTTCGAGTTAGTTTTGGAATATCGCATGCCTTGTTTTGAAAAAAGTAATTTTAACCTAAACTCTTTTGCACTTAATTGAATATTAGGTTCAATTCAGATTAACTACAGAAAAGTGAAAACGACGGTGCAAAACCATGAAACTACCTGAGTTGGAAGGCTTTACAAGGGAAACCTCATAGAAGAAAAACCCTTGGACGGAGATAGCGGTAAAAATCCACTAAAAATATTAGAGACTTTACAAGACTCATACAAGACTTAGGTACACAACCAAACTGCCTTGTCCTCTGATCTTGAAAGTTTGATGAACATAGCGGGAGCGGGATGGCACACAACTAGAAGATGTGAAAAAAGAATTGGAGTGTAGGAACTCGCCTTTTGCACTCTCAAATGAAGTATGGAAAATATAGCACAACAAAATGTCACTTCCTTTATAGTGAAGGTCTTTTAAATAGTAGACCTTGCATCTCATTTGAACTAGAAAGTCCTTGATCCTCGAGTAATCTTCCTTGCTTCGCAAGCAATCTTCATTCTTTTATTATTTGCCTTTGATCACTTTCTTGTTCTCAAAGTTGGGAGTGCAACTTGGGTGATTGGATGATCAGCCTTTAACTTAATCTTCACAATTGAGTTTGGGTTAGGTTGATTCATATGGGTTAGTTAGGTTTGGATTTTAATTGAGTTCGGGCTTATTCGGGTTGGGGTTTTGGGTTCGCCCAACTTTATCGAGAGTTCAATCTTATATATATTTTGTAACTGATATTTCAAATTTTAAACCAAACAACGTCAATATTAGTTAAAATTTCATTTTACACACAAAAGTTAAAACAAACATTTGAAGATATTTCGCTGTGTGCTTCAACCATGCAAAGGTGAATTAAATTACAAGACGTATACCAAGAAGTCCCAACAAAAAGAAATGTAAAGTAACCTTTATCATTCATTATCAATATGAAACGAGACAATAAACTTAGTATAAGTCATTAAACATACATACGCACCATAATATGGTGAGATGTATAATATATCGTAGGCGGAGTCGGGCTCAAATAGGGGTTGGGTTTGGAGGTTTGACATGGGCGGAGCGAGAACCGCCCCGCGGCCGGCCACGGCCCCAACGGCAAATAATCGGGTTGAAATCGGATTGGGTTGGGCGGGTTTTCTTCATTCTAACCACTTCGATTAGGTTAAATCGGGTTGGGCATGGCCGGATTAGTTGGCCAAACCCAAGTTGCACCACCAGGAATCTTCATATCAAATTCCTTTGTGCCTAGGGATTGCCTTTAATCTTTGACTTACTAAAAAGATGGGATTACGACTTTAATTGCCTAAATCTTGTAGAATGATTACAAGATCTAGAAACTTAATTCAATAATAATTACAATTTGTCAAAAATAAGCCAAATTAATATGACATTTTACTATTTGCACAGTAAGTCTTCGACTATCAGGGTTTTCGATCTGTGACCACCTGTTAGGATCTGTGATTTCCTTAATCTCAATTAGTAGCTTATTAATAGTTAAATAATAAGGTTTAGTTAGGGAGAATGTCTTTTGTATTGGGGAGAATATGCCTTTAGCTGCCAGTTGGCGAACGTTTGTGTGTACGAGTCTTGTGGGTATAAAAGCTATAAGCGTCAAGTTTGGTACGGCTATTTTGGAAATCAGAAAGATATAATAAATAAAAATGTTAAATCTGCTTCTTCATCTCTTTCTTCCCTCCATCTCCATTTCTTATCTGCTGCAATTAGTTAAGGTTGAGATTTGGATCTTACTTACCACCTAAGTGGCTCACGCACCTTACCTCCATAGACCAGACTTCAACAATCTCACAATTCCACAATAGCACACTTTCAATCCACAACTTAGGAAATTTCTTTTCCACTTGGTTATATAGACACAAAAATTGAAGATAGGAAAGCAACATGTAGACTGTAGCTCCACTACTAGAGGAGTGCAGTACAGCAAGACTTCAAAGTCAACCCAACCACTAAGCATAGATAAATCGCTTAGTGTTATGTATCGTAATTATTATGGATGATAAACGGTTGAGATTGATTCGTATTTGTCCCCAAATGTTGACGTTAATTAAAAAAATAATAAAAGATTGTTTGTGTTAATGTACGAAGTATTAGGGCAATACTCCACTAACTTTTGAGTGAGTAACCACTAAAATTTCCTGTCTAAAATCTCTTATTTGGTAGTACTAAGGGTCCGTTTAATAACAATTTTGTTTTTAATTTCCTAGTTTTAGTTTTCCATTTTCATTTTTATGGCGAACACTCGTTTGGAAACTATTTTCATTTTTTTATGAAAACTAATAGCCAAGTTTGAAACCTAAAAAATGTAGCTTTCGGTTTTTGGAACCTCAAAATGAATCTTTAAAAGCTTTATTGGTAAGCACTTTCGGTTTTTCATTTTTTTAAGGCGAAAGTCAAAATTTGAAAACTAAAAAAAAATGTAAGATCGTTTGATAGCAGGTTTTTCATTTTCGTTTTGATTTTTTTTGAAAATTGAAAACTTGTTTGGTAACTACTATTAGCTAGTTTTCGGAAAAATGGGAAAGCGAAAACATTAGATTTCTGAAAACTAAAAGTAGTTACCAAACAAGTTTATAGATTTAGTTTCAAACAAAAATTGAAATAAAATGGTTATCAAGCAGTAACCCATATTTATTTTTTACGCTTTAATTTCAAAAAATTTGGAAATACCACCATTCTTCTCCTTTTCTTATTTTAAGTTTGAAGTTTAACGCCATTCAAAGTTACGTACATAACTATATGACCTAATTAACTTAAAAACCACATGGAATTCATCTTTATACATGCTTGCCTGCCACAGCTAGTTTTTTGTGAAAGTTGTCATCCAAGGCTGGAGCAATGCAATTTCGACATACAAAATGTCCAAAAACTATGGATTAAACAATTTTTTAGGTTCAGTGAACTTCCAATCCCGAATTAAGCATGATTCAAGGGGAATCCCTTGCGGCACGAGTCCAAATACAACTCGCATTTGAATTTATGTCGAGAAATGAATAAAACAAGGCTACATGTGAAGTGTAGTCTGCTTTTTTATCATAACAATGTGTCACAGATAGAAGGGACAAAACTTATATGTCAAGCGGCCACTGAGAACAAATAATTATTCTTATCATAGCTAGTAGGAGGCATAATGAAGCCACCACAGCCATTCTCAGTTGTTCAGTTGTTCTTAATTACTTTCTCTGCTAAGTTATAGCTAAGAAAGTTTATCGAAAATGAAAACTTTGCACCCATATTTCTTCCTCTTATTCTTCTTCAATATCATTACTATCACTATATGTGTTAATATCATTCTATGATGTTCACCGCCAGTGTATTCAAGACCAGCAACTGTTATTGCTCCATTCCAAGAAAAGCCTTACATTTTATGATTCTTCTTCTATTTAAATCAAAGTTCATATATTGGAATTCAAGCACGGACTATTGTTCATGGGATAGTGTTACTTGCAGTACTAATGGACATGTTGTTGGTCTTGACATTGCTTTAGCCAATCTATCTCGCGTGGGATTGACAATTCGAGCAGTCTGTTTAATCTTACGACATCTTCAAAGCCTCAACTTGGCCAATAATGGATTTGGCTATGACTCTCACATTCCATCCACATTTGGAAAGCTTACGAACTTGAGGTATCTAAATTTGTCATATAACTTTTATTATACCGGGAAAATTCCAATTGAGATTTACAATTGACAAGGTTGGTTGTCATGATATTTCTGAATCTTACAATGAGGGGAACGCAACTTGAGAGCCCAAATTTGAGCATGCTCTTTCGGAACCTCACAGATCTTACGGAGCTATATCTTGATGGTGTAGATCTATCAGCACAGGGGACTGAGTGGTGCCAAGCATGATATCATCTTCACTTCCAAACCTGAGGGTGTTGAGCTTGTCTAGAACTCAACTTTCAGGCCCTGTTGATCAGTCCTCGCTAAGCTTCAGTTTCTCTCCGTGATTAGATTGGATCTCAATTATGGAATCTCGGTCAATTCCAGAGATTCTTTGCCAACTTTTCAAACCTGAGATTGAGTTGGGATGGTAACAATATCTCGGCTCCAGTTCCAGGGTTCTTTGCCCAATTTTCAAAGCTGACTTCTTTGAGCCTCCGTGGTTGTTAGTTGCAAGGTACATTTCCGAAAGAGATCTTTCCAGGTACCTACTCTGGAAATTATTGACCTTTCGTATAATGAAGAACTTCCTTGGTTCCTTGCCGGAGTTTTCAAACAATGGATCTTTTCGGTCCTTGGTTCTACCCATGACAAAATTTTCAGGGTTATTTGTCAGAGTCAATAGGCAACCTCAAACTGTTGGAGGCAATTGATCTTTTTAACTGTAGTTTCACTGGATCCTCCCAAAATCAATGGAGAACCTAACGCAATTGGTTTTATTTGGACGTATACTCAAACCTGTTCAATGGTCTATTAGCTCTATACACTGGGAAAACCTTATTAATCTGGTACATCTCCATTTGGACAACAATCTACTGGTTGGTAGTATCCCGTCTTCTCTGTTTTCTCTTCCTTTGTTGCAAGAAATAGATCTTTCCAATAATCATTTTCTGTCAACTACCTGAATTTTCGAACGTTTCTTCCAACTTAGTAACCTTCCTTGATTTGAGTTTTCAACAATTTGGAAGGACCAATACCCGTGTCTATCTTCAAGTTTCGAGGGCTAGAAATGCTTTATCTGTCTTTCAACAATTTCAGTGCCTTTCCTTTCAATAGTCCTCAAAGGCTGGAAAACCTTAGCTTTCTTGATCTTTCCCACAATAGCTTACTGTTTTTCTATAGCGGCACAAATTCCTCGTATTCCTCATTTCCTCAAATTTTTCATTAAATTTGGGTTCTAACAAGTTGAGAACATTCCCAAGTTTTTTTGAGACATCAATCCTATTTAGAAATGTTGGACCTTTCAGATAACCAAGATTCACGACGATATACCAAATTGGATTTGGAAGCTCAATTCTCTAAATAGCCTAAATCTTTCATGTAACTCATTGGAAACTCTAGAAGATCCTTTAGTTAACTCATCAACTGTGTCACTCCTCGACCTTCATTCAAATCAACTGGGGGAAATTCCCAATTTTTCCTACCGAATGCCATGTATCTGGATTACTCAAGAAATAACTTCAGCACTAGTATACCAACAGACATGGTGATTTCCTTGTCGCATGTGTTCTTCTCTCTTTCAAGCAATAACTTGCATGGGCTCATTCCAGTTTCAATATGCAATGCGTCAGCTCTTCAAAGCTTCTTGATTTGTCCAATAATTCTCTGGAGTGGCATGATTCCCGAATGCTTGACCTTTAGGCACCCTTGGGCCTTAATTTAAGGAGAAACAACCTTACTGGAATTTTCAATTCTATTTTACTGAAGATTGCTCATTAGAATCTCTGGGCCTCAATTGGAATCAGATGAAGGTCAGCTTCCAAAATCTCTTGCCAACTGCACGTTTAAAGATTTTGGACACTTAGAAACGCAATCATATAACCGATAGCTTTCCATGCTTCTTGATGAAGATATCCACTTTACTGCGTGTCCTTGTTCTGCGATCAAACAGATTTTATGGACAGATTGAATGTCCCAACACTAATGGTACCTGGCCATTGCTTCAAATTATTGACATAGCTCACAACAATTTGAATGGTAAAAATTGCCGGGAGTGTGTTTAACAACATGGCGAACGTGATGGATAGCAAGTGATTCACCAGAACCTAAGAATTTACAAAGGTTAATGAGAATGGTGGTTACGGTTTTACTATTCGGGATGCTGTAACAGTAACCAGTAAAGGTTTAGAGATGAATCTGTTAAAGATTCTGACTATCTTACCTTGATTGACTTCTCGTGCAACAATTTCAGTGGACTAATGCCCGAAAAATGGGGGAATTCAAATCATTATATGTCCTTAATTTGTCCATAAATTCTTTCACAGGTGAAATTCCATCGTCATTGGCAACATGCAAAAACTGGAATCCTTAGACCTGTCACAGAACAAGCTGAGTGGGCAAATTCCACCGTTAGTAGCTTAATTTCCTTGAATTCTTGAATCTCAAATAATCTACTTGTCAGCAGGATCCCAACTGGCACTCAGTTCTCAACATTTTCAAATACCTCCTTTATAGGTAGCTCTCCAGGACTCTGGGGCCTCCATTGACAGTGGATAACGAAGCAGGATCATCACCACCACCAACATTGAATGTAATCCCTCCAAATGTTGGATACGAGATTTATTGGGATCTTATCAGTGTCGAAATTGGATTTGCATTTGGCTTTGCAGTTGCCGTTGGATCACTAGCGTTCTGCAAGTCATGGAGTAAATGTATTATTACAGAGCTATGCATGAAATTCTTGTCATGATATTTCCTCAGCTTGAAGAAAGATATGGTCGCCACAGAAGATGTTCACATAAATCAAAGCCGGAGACGTTGAAATGGTTATGAGGAGCAATGCAACTGGACTCCATGTATATGCTTAGGTATTTTAAGATTCAAGAAATATATATGAACTGTGCTTTATGGTTTACATTTTAACCTTTATGTTCTAGTTAGTTTTGGAAATTATTTTGTATCTTTCTGCTTTATTTTCGATAAATTTCCTCGTACACGTCGAGGTTTCGTAATACTGATAATTCTGTTCATCCCCCCATGCTAACCTTTTTCATTTCCTTTTTAGCAATTTTGTAGGATGCAAATTCAAACATATAAAGGACCAGGGAAAATGGTATCATATAGTTTTTATTGTGTTAATTTATCTTCTCTTGTAAATGTGTTATCAATTTTACGACATAAAATAGACTCGGCTTAATCGACGGATCTCAAATGAGATTATCCTATATCTATTAGCTATGCATTTAGTTTTCGGTCTCGGTACAAGTAATATCATATCTCAATCAAATTCTCCACTGCTTTGATTTGCCACAATTAGTCGACTTAGTTGAAGCGAAATTGCTATTTCAATACTAGTAATTGTAAAAATTACGAGTTTCTACCATAAAAAATTTGGATTTTGAAGGAATTCTTACTATTTTGCTTTGATTTTCGGATGATGAGGATGACTTATTTGTCAGGAAACACAATAATACGAGATCAAAAAAAAATAAAAATGGCCTTGACAAGAAAAAGAACATAACAAAAATTGTGATGACATTAATTTTTGCAATGAAGTTATATTTATTTATTTCAAATATGTTAATGGGAACACAACACTCTGGCAGGAGAGATTTTTTTTTACAATATCCCAGGAACTGATCATTACATTCGTATTATAATATAAATGAAAAAATATATATTTCTTAATGTTCATCCATTTGTAATATGACTGGTGGTGTACCGTTTAATATTTCAAGTACAGTAGTTAAAAAATTCCTTTCAAAATAATGAGTGTGAACGGTGTTTTTATCCACTGACATAAAGTCACTAAGTCACATGGTCAATTTATTTCAAATATGTTATTTGACGCTGACTTTAGCCTTTTTGCTTTTGGCTTCGAAGTCCTTACCTGCCCATTATTCCTTGTTAAACTAATCCCATTTTTTCCTTGCTTTAGGTATCCAAGGCCTTTTCCAAAGTTCTACCATGCATGCATATTAAAACCTACCACACAGCATTCTTACTTCACCTCTTTCCCTGACCATCGTCTCTAAAACTAAAAAATGTATCGAAAAAAGGAAGTGAGGTTGGGTATATATGCTCAGGTTGGCGCCATCTACAACTTTTTATCGTCGATATCATCATTGCGGTTCACATCCGGTGTATTCAAGAGGAGGCAATTGTCGACTGCTCCTTGAAGCAAAGCCTTATATTTGGTGATGATTCCACTTGGATATTCTCATGTTTCGTCCAAGTTTATGTGATCAGTTGTCTGCTTTGATCTGATGAACTTGGCCTAATCCAAATTGTTTAAGTAAATTGCTGTCCTTATCTTGCATGCATGCAAGTAAACTATGCATGCAAGCAAACAAATTGGATTTGCATTTGGCTTTGCAATTGCGATTGGGTCACTTCGTTCTGCAAGAGATGGAGGTAAATGGTATTACAAATCTATGTATAAAATCCTCCTTAAGATATTCCCTCAGCTTGAAGAAAAAATTGGTCCTCACCGAAGACATCCCACATAAATCAAGGTGGAGACGCTGAAAATTATCCATGAAATGCAGCTGGTTTTATGTCCTCCTTGTTTCCCTCTTTTCGGTCGGGTTGGACCGAGAGAGAAGGATCTTTTGGTCAACTTAGCACGCTTAGTGCGGGCGTGCCTGTAAGCCAAAAATTGGCGGGGTTGGAAATAAATCAATGTTGCGCTCAGGCCTAACTAACAGTATTTGAGTGACCAAACAGGAACCTTTTCTTGGTCGGGTCAGATCAGCACCTCGAATTCAAGGTGGTTGGGCTTTGGATCTTTATTTTAAGTTTTTGAGGTTTTATATGATATAATAAATGAACGTAAATATGCAAGATAATTAAAGTGCGAGAAAGTAAATGCGACGAGTAATTAAAGATAAGTGAAATAAGAAACGAAAAATTAAAATTAAACCAATGAAAAGCGATTAAAACAAATAACGTTGATTAAAACTAGAATCAAAATAACAACGTAATTGAAAAAAGTACTTGAAGAAGCATTTGAAAATAAACTTACAATTAAAAGTGCTCGAAAAGGACTGACCGAACGAGAGTAAATTGCTAGAACTTTAAAACCTATGCTAGAGAATGAAAGGAGTGCGATAATATGAAGAAGTCTTGTGTGTTTTTGCTTGTCCTTTTCTTCTTCTTGTATTGAGAATTTATAGGGCAAGCCACGACCCCCATTCACTCCTCCTTACTTTACCTCCAATTTCCTTATTGGAGCTCCTTGATTTATGGGATTGAAATCATACAATATATGATTTGTTTGTGATTCGCTTCTGTTTCGGGTGGGCGACTTTTGATCATGGATTTATCACGTGACCTTGATTGACTTTCCATGCATTAAACTTGGACATTTAAGCCTTGGTCCATTTTGGGTAGGAAAATCATGTTGTGTGCTACCAAATTTGGTTTTGGAGATTATCACCTTTGAATAATGTTGGAGTTCTTCCATGCTAAAAGCAGCTCGACTATAATGAATATTGGGTCCTCATTATCCAAGGTCGTCCTCGGCCCAAATAGTACGAGCAGCAAAACTATATCAATCTGAGTTGGTCTGTAAGCTTGCCATGCCAAACTCATATTACGGGTTGGTCTCGAAAAAATTCTAGCTAGCTCGAACACCAATAAAAGCTTGGCCCCGCAGATGGGCCAAGCGAGTTTAATGATCAAAAAAAATGGGCCAAATAAGAGTTGGTCAGATGGACCAATAAGAGTTGGTGGGCGATGGACTTGACAAGAGTTGGTCCCAAAATGGACCAATAAGAGTTGGTCCCGAAAAGATGGGCCAGGTAAGAGTTGGTCGATGGGCCAGAGTAAAGTTGGTGTTACAAAGGGTGATCGTAAGGAGTTGGGCCACAAAGATGAAAGAGAGCCCAATGCTTGGCCTTGAATGGGACAGCTCTGAGTTGTACAGAATGGGCCAAACAAGGTTGGCTTGAAGGCTTCATCTTAAATGAGACCGGTCGGTAACCGTCGTATTAGTCTCGGGAGTGTTTGATCTTGGCCAGAAATTGGGCGGCGAGCTTGTTGCCCCCTCGGTTGTACGTCCTTGTACAAGGGTGGACAATCGAACTATGATAAAGTCGCGTAAAACTTGAGTCACACTCTAAATCATTTAGTAAAAAGAATGAATAATGGTTGGCTAAATAACTCGAAACTACATTAAGTTAAAACCTTAAGAAGCTAAAATTTGAAAGTGGCCTAGGATTTGGCCTCATCCGAACCCTTTTCAAAAATTCAAAAGATTCCATTCTTTCACCACTTTCTACTACCTATTTACCACAAAAATCTATCTTCTCCTTCTATTCATCTTCTTCCTCAAACCATCTTCTTCCCTATTTACCACCATTTCCATTAAAAGCCTTCCCCAAACTTCTTTAAATCCTCCAAATTAAATTCTATAGCCATCCACATTCCATAAATCACAACTCTCCTCACCATATTTACTAAAAAATGGTGGATTTTCTTCTCAATCTCCTTTCCATCTAAACCCCAACTTTTCAAGAGTATAGACCTCCATTATTTGGAAGCTCCACACCATTTGATCTCCTTTGAATTTACCACCTCAAATCTCTACTCAAGGTAAGAGTGAGAATACTTTTCCTCCTTGATTTTGATGGATGTGAATTTGTTGTTGTAGGATTTCAAATTGGCATATACCATATATATATATATATATATACATATATTTATATAAATATATATATGTATGTATATATGCATAGATACACAAGTGTTCTGGCGAAGAGAACTCTGCCATTTGAACTTTGTAACAATTGGCCAGGGCCATCAGGCCATAGGTTAATTTGGCCACTGGGTTTTCTAACTTAGCGTGGCCATAAGCTTGGCCTCTCAATACCCCGATATTATTACCCTATTGATATTGTTCTTTGTTGAAAACCAATAGGAACACAAAAATGAGCCCACTAACAAAGCGAGAAATGTGGAGACAAGATCAGCGCTATGGCCAAGAACGAAGAATACCATGATCATTTCTACGGGAGCTTCTACGAGCCGGGTAATAAAATTCGGTCCTTACTTTGATTCAATCTTAGGATTGCGATCTTTAAGATTTATATGAAGAACAGATATTACACCCCCATTCTTAGAAGTCGCTTTTCTTGGTCAATGTGTGGAGTATTGATAGAAAGATTTTAAATTGGCCTCATTGCCGAAACCTAAGAATCTCGGTCCTTTGAGAATGCCAAAATGGTGAGGGAAAGGCACATGGGTAGGTGTTATAGGAGCCACTTAAACCTTCATTAGGGAAAACATGGAGAGATGTTGGGATTTATGATATACTTGAATTGTGTGCGGTTTGGAACACATGTGTCCCGGAGCTCTCATAATAGGTAGGTTATGCTTTTGGTGCTCTTGAAGCAATTGCATGAAGCTTAGGTTTGGGATGATGACTCACTCTTCTAGATTTGGCAGCTATCGCTGGCCTAAGTCCTCATGGTCAAGAAGTATTATACAGCAAGCTCTCCAAAAATTGTGATAATACGCTAAGAAGCATGCCCAATGGATTGAAGCCCACTTTAAAATGGATCCTCTTGACCAACGTTGTGGTCTCTTTAGAAGAACATGTAGCATTCCTTCATCTTTGGCTATGCAAATTTATACTTTGCTCGAGGCTCGGCTCAATTACTCATGATGCTCAACCACTTCTTTGAAGCTTTGGCTAGGCGTGCGTATAGCTTTGGGGCCGGTTGTTTTAGCCAATCTACATAGGAGTTTGAGGAAAATAAGCGAGCCATCCTCTTCTAATGTGAATATTTAAGGCCCATCGGCTATTTCAATTATGGCTCCAAGTTTACTTTCTGAGTTGGGCCCGTCCAACTGCCAGGAGTTCCCCAGACAGGTCCTTGAGCGCTCATTGCTAGCCCTCCCCATTCCCTAATCATACGAAGGTACGTGTTTTAGGGCTTTATGAGTTCACTAGCCGTTCTCGCCACTTTTCCACGTGCTTGAATAGGAGGTACCGGATTATTTGACTATGACTATTGATGGTCCTACGAGTCCAAATGATGAAGACCTCAAATACTCCTTTTGGAGCCGAGATGCGGTCCACGAGATCTCCACTATGGCCTCCGCAATTACCAAAGCGCTCTTATCCCACTACGGTTGTGAGCTTTACTTTCCAACGAGCCAGGTGGCCCGTCAGGGTTTTGCAGCAAAATCTGGCCCACCGCTTTCTCTAAACCTTTTTTCATCATGGAGGATGAACTTTAAAGAAGAAGATGTGGAATTTTGGTGAGAAATGGTAAACATCTTAGCCACTGAGTGCCCAGATTAGGGCACGATTTTAGCACTCTCCTGCTATGGCAGATCAGTGGCGAAGGTGAGCAAAGATTGGTTTTGCGAAGCCGGTTAAGGATCACGTTATCGAACTCTTTGGTGAATGCTCAACCGTTGTGGATTCCTCTAATCCCGCCAAGGTACGACTTTTAAGTTTTCTTTCTTTTACATACTTTTCTATATATATGCACATATATATATATATTTTCCTCACATTGCGTTTACTTGTAGTCGTTGACGGATCATATTCTACTACATCGGCGGCTCGGATTCCGGTCGTGGACGAGAAACGCGCTCATTTGGCTTTAAGTAAGTGTCTCCCTTAACCACTTGAAATCACAACCTCTAGCCATCACGTTGTACTCAACGAAGATTTGTAGGTGATTAGAAGAACGAGGCAACACCATTCATCAAATTATGGCGACGGAGGCAACTAGAGAGAAGAAACAAGAATGCTCAGAGGAGTCCTCCAATCAAGACATACTCGGACCCGGAAATGTGTGGTTCCGGGCCTTGAGGATCCCGGTCATGAAGAACCCGATTTGGTCGGATGAGGCTTGAGGAACATGGCCAATGCAAGTCTCCCTCCTTCTTTTCTTAAATTTTTTTTTTTAATGTAATGAGCTTACCATGTGTGTATATGGCGGGACCAATCACGTTGTCTCAATCCAGATGGAATCCATCCTCGCGCCTCGATCCAAGAAACTTGCCTTGGCAATGTAAGTGTGACCTCCTTCCTTTGAGACCACTCTTGTTACATGGTGACTATTAGGTCTTATTGATTTTGGGTCCCAATGCGGGGAAGTGTCTCTTTTGGGATGCTTGTGACTATGGCCTCCACTCTTGGGTCTAATGCTAACATGACCAACGTTGTTCCTAGTGCTAGACCAAACATGGCCATGGTAACCTTTCCAACATCGTTGTGTCGACCATAACTTCTTCAATCATTCTTGAAGTTGGCCGAGTAAGCTCTAGCCATTTCCTAATTTTGTTTTTTGTTTTTAGGCACAATGCTCCACTTCTCAAATGTCCCGGAATCGACTCCCTGAATAACGGAATGGAGATTTCATGATGAATTGGGTTCGCACTTCAAACTCCGTGTCGTCCATGATTCTCCATAATTCGGCTCAACAAGCCGCTAATGTAAGCAAAATTCATTTTATCTTTATTGTTATTAAGTAAGCACAAACCCCTTACTTGTATCTTCTTGGTTGTAGTTGGAAGAGATTCAAACTACTACTCCTCACCCTACTTCGATCGGGCCCGACAATCCCGCTTTGGTGGCTCTTTCTCAAGTAAGTCTTTCCATCCTCCAACAATGGATTATAAAAAATAAAAAAATAATAAAAAAAAAACTCTGCCTACTTTGCTTACTTACTACCTTACTCATTTACTTTATATATACATTTTTTGTAGCCATTGCAAGTGGCCCATTCTCTTATGTTTCCCCGCCTTAATGCTTTGATGGGGCTAGTAGCCCAAGCCGATTCGTCCACTCGTTCAGCCACCTCCTCAGTCTCGGTCACCAATGCATGTGACTCCGAGGTTGTGGACACAATTCGGGCCTTCCTAGAAGAAGAATACGATTGTCTAGCTGACGCGAACAAGAGCTCTAAATTGAAGATGGCGGTTGAACAACTAATGGCCTCATCTCCAACTTCCAACTCCATTAAAGTTGCCAAAAATCTCCTTGATCAAGCGGAAGGCAAAGTGGGGCGCTATATTGAGGCCAAAACTAATTCCCAACAATTCCAAGAGCTCTCCCAACAAATTTCGGTGCTAAGGCAAATTTTGAGTGAGAAAGGTAAGCTTTGCATGGAGAAAGACCAAGAGATTAAAGCCATTGGTGAAAAAATGAAAGAGCTCCAAAAGGAGTTTGAGGAGCTTGACTCCAAAAGGAAATCCCTAGTTGGTGAGATTGACCTCATTCTTCTTGAAACCACGCCTATGCAAAGCGAGCTCAAGACTAACTTGGAGAAGCTTGCTCCACTTCAACAAAAACTATCCCTCCACCAATCTTTGGTGGGCATGGGTGATAGTCTTTGGAACTATGTCAAGAACACACTTCGTCAATCCCTCCCTTTTTAGGTAGCTTAGTTCCTCACTACTCGGCCATATATGGCCTATCTTTTGTATAAGTTAACTTTGCATTTTGTACAAGTTGGGTAATCATGAACCAGTTGCCGGTCCATTTTGTAAAAATTGACCACTACTTCTCATGAATTTGAACCTATTATGTATTCGACTCAACCATGCCCGCGTTCACCTTTGGTCTGGCAAAGTCGGTCCCAAAAGGACCGCCTATCTTTGTTTATTATTTATTATTTCACTCTTATTAATTTTGAGATGACCCAACATGCTCAAAATGATCAAACATCTTTGTACACTACCAATCATGTGACTTTGGGGCCAGCCCGAAATCTTCACGAATCTCCCATCATCTCCCAAGATGTCGGGTAATATTTCTTTAAATATCAACCATTAATAGGCAAATCATGGAGATGGCCATTTAAATTGCTCAATTGATAAGCTCCTTTCCCTAACACTCGATGAACTAGGAAAGGGCCTTCCCACGTTGGTGACCACTTGCCAAACCTTCGATCTTTGGTACCTACAGGTAGAATGGTTCTCCATACCAAGTCACCTTCCCCAAAACTCTTGGCCCTAGTCCTTTTGTCATAGGTCCTGGCCACTGCTTCCTTCTGAGCTTTCAACCTTTCCAAGGCATTAAGCCGAACTTCATCTAGCTCCTCAAGTTCTTGAGCCATGGTCTGAGTATAGTCGTCTTGACTTAATCCGGCTTGGTGTCCTACCCGTAATGATCGGACAGTCACTTCAAGTGGTAACACGGCATCATGACCATATGTCAAAGCGAATGGGGTAGTTCCCGTTGCGGACCTTCTAGAGGTCCGATATGCCCACAAAGAATCAGATAAAAGAGAATGCCATTCTCTAGGGTTATCCTTGATCATTTTTCCCAAGATCCCCTTTAATACTTTGTTGCTAGCCTCGGCTTGGCCATTAGATTGAGGGTTATACGGTGTGGATGGGCAAAGCTTGATACCATAATTGGTAGCAAAGGCTCTCACATCCGCTCCTGTGAAAGGCTTCCCCTGATCTGTATTAATAGACTCGGGCAAGCCGAAACGGTGAATGATCATTTTTTCTATGAATTCCTTCACTTCCTCTTGACTAACCTTCTTGAGTGGAATAGCCTCAACCCACTTGGTAAAGAAATCAGTGGCCACAAGAATGTATTTGTGCCCTTTTGAGGATGGTGGGTTGATCTCTCCAATAACGTCCATAGCCCAACCCTTAAAAGGCCAAGCTTTCACAATAGGGTTCATCGGAACGGCTGGGACATGTTGAATCGGACCATGCTTTTGACATGACCGACAACCCTTTGCATACTCAATGCAATCTTTTAGTATAGTTGGCCAATAATACCCGTGTCTCCTCAGCAACCACCTCATGTTGTGTCCGCTCTGATGAGCACCACATAACCCTTCATGTACCTCGGCCATGGCCTTCATGTAGTCTTCTTTACCCAAACATCTTAAAAGCAAGCCATCAAACCCAATTCGAAAAAGCTCATCATTCCTAATGACATAATTTCTGGCCATTTGTCGAATTGGGCGGCTAGAAGGACCGTTTGGCCTCTTAAGGTACTCGATGATTTTATACCTCCAATCATCCAAATTGACGTCAAAACCAACACTTCGGCTCGCATTCCCCTATTAAGAATGGAGGGCAGAGACCGTTTTCAACCTTGAACATTCTTTCAGCCACATCGTCCCAGTGGTTGGACCCCAAATGCTAATTGAGCCATTGCATTAGCTTCTGTATTATGGTCCCTAGGTAGATGTTTAAGAGTGATTCCTCAAACTCTCCCACGAGTCTTAAGAGCAATTACGGTAGGGCGCCGGCGCCAAACTTGAGCATTGATATTCCCCGGATAGTTGTTTTAAAACCAACATTGTATCCCTTAGGACCAATACGTTGGTCACCTTAAGCTCTAATAAAATCTTAAGGCCGATGATCAAGGCCTCATACTCGGCTTTACATTGTTGGAACACTTGAAATCTAATTGAAAAGCCACCTAATTCTAAAACCTTGGGGTTCTCAATGATAATTCCAGCTCGGACATTTGATTTGTCCGTGATCCTTCAACTCACAATCTCAAGGAATCAAAGTGACCCGGTTGATTGCAGAAGTTCTCATATCTTCAATTTCAATACTTGGGTGATTGGCCAAGTACGCACGGCACGACCTTGATAGCTTGGCTGGGGCACATAGCGAAAAGTGAATTCGGCTAAGGCTAGGTCCATTCCAATTCGACCTGTGATAATGGGTCGGAAGCTTATATACTTGATTAAAAATCAGTTTTGGATATAATGTGGACACATAGGTAGCATGTAGTGCCTTAGTTTGGTGTTGTGAAGAATAACGCCAAACAAAGCTTTTTCGATTGGAGAATTTTTTTCCGTAGCCGTTAACATTCGGCTCAAATAATACACAGCCTGCTCTTTCTTATCATCGTTGTCTTGAGCTAAAAGACTCCCAATGGAGCCTTCTGAAGCTGAAATATAGAGTTTGAGTGGTGGAGCCCCTTTTGGGTGGAATCAAAGCGGTGGTTTGATAAGGTACTCCCTTAATAGAAACAAAGCCTTTTGGTGACATTCCTCCCTTTGACTCTTCTTCTCCCTTCAACTTGAGCAAAGATGAGAATGGTTCAATTCTCCCAGACGAATTTGTCAAACCTTCTTAGAAAATTTATTCATTGCAAAGACTTTGCTTAATTGTTTTTAGTTCTTTGGAGGTAGTGCATCAGCCAATGGCCTTAGCCTTGTTTTTATCAATTTCAAACCCTCGTTGATGGACTAGAAACGAGAAAGTTTCCGGCTGAGACCCCAAAAGCACATTTTTTGGATTCATCCCTTAATTGATGACCACATTCGTTCAAGGCCATTTTAAGGTCATCTAAGTGACACAGCTAGACTCAGATTTGATGACTACATCATCCAATATAGACTTCCAAATTTCGACCTATCATATCATGAAAAATGAGTTCATGGCCCTTTGATATGTGGCCCTAGCATTTCAAGCCAAAAGGCATTACCACATACTCAAGGTGCCAATAGCACTTTTAGAAGACATCGAGCCGTTTTATGGACATCCTCTTCGGCTATGAAAATTTGATTGTAGCCAGAATGTCCATCCATGAACGATAAAATTTCAATGGCAGCTTGCTATCTACAAGGAGGTCAGCCACGGGCATGGGATATTCGGCTAGGAGTAGCAAAATTCAAATTACAAAATCAACACAAGCTCTTATTTATACTCTTTTTCTTTACAGGTACAATGTTTGTTAATGTTCCATATCTAGCTGGCCTAATGAACTTGGCTTTAATAAGCCTCACAATTTCTTCTTTGACCTGCCCAGCTCTACTTCTTTCGACATCCGGCGAGGCGGTTTTGCTTGAAAGGTTTGAGGATTCTCTATGATCGGAAGACGATGTTCAAGCTAAATCTCTACTGAGTCCAGGCATCTCCTCATAACTCCAAGCAAAAGCGATCCTTGTACTCTCTCAAAAGAACCTCCATCTTAACACGGAGATCTGGATCCAACAGGCCACGTGTAAGTGACGCAGGTCTTCGTCTGTTCCCCAAGTTGATCTCCAACAAAAGGGTCTTGAACTTCGGCCTTAGAGTCATCCATCTTGGCCGGGGCTAGATCCATTTCTTCAACCTCTAAGGCATCATCATTGGGACCTTCGTGTAGGAATTCCGCAAGTTGATAGAAGAACCATGCTCGGCCGCTCTTTGGCCCAATATCCATAAAGCCGTCTCAAAGTGTCTTCCCCATCGGCCCTCTTCTCTCCCTCTCTAGTTGTTATATTCATTTAAAGGGGATATTTCAGCGAGAGTGGGGCGTTCACCGTCCGCTTGGGCCCGAAGCCAATTGGTCAGTGTTCCTGTCTGACCCCGTGAAACAAGAGGTCCGATGTCCTCCACGTAGTACCTTGCTTCCACAGCGTTGGCGAAGCGTAATGGCCGTGAGTCGGCCTCCAGCTTTCTCAATAGTCCCATCCTGCATGCCAAGACCAAGAGCGATGCATAGATGAAAGGTACACACATGCTCCCATGAATCCAATCTCAGCCGAGTAAGGCATTAAAATGGGCCGTGGTCTACTACAAAGAAAGCGAGTCATTCTTATTTTCCCCAACTCAGCTCAGGAATGATGCCTTGTGGCTGCACTGGTATCTCCCACAAACCCACTAACGGTCGTCTCGGTGGGATCAACTCTTCCTGACCCTTCTTCAGCCTTCCGCATGACAGAAGCCGGAAGGGCCATTGCAGTTGCCCCCGTGTCTACCTGCACACCTTGCTAGTGGAATCCCATCAAAGTGGGCACACATACAATGGTTTGAGATGAGATGACATCCACTTTGTTGTATGTCGAAGCAAATCCTCTCTGGTCGTTTTAGTCTAGATTGGGGTAGCTCTCAAACTAAGGTCTAGATCATCTTCCGCCATCTTTGGCTCCTCAATTTACAACCTAGACTCCTCTTACGAAAAGACTGTCGCCTTCCATGCTATTAGCTTGGCTTCGAGGCGAATTTCGAAGAACTTCCGGGTAAGGTGACTACATTTATGTTGCGTTGTCAATAGACCCAAATTGGATTTTCCGAGCTGCCGTCTTCCAAGTTTTCTCAGCCTCGACCAAACTAACTTTGGGTTTGGTCTTCTTCACCTGTTTCAATCAGCTCTTCATCTGGCAAGTCCTCAACGTATACTCATCCTCGCCATAATCCTCCTCATCACCATACATATCATCATCTTCCCAAGTTCCATCTTTGCTCTCTTCAACAATGGTCGTGGGTTTAGCCTCATTTTCAATATGTGGTTCCTATCGAGTAGCTTGTTCTTCAATAGTAGGCTTGACCTACTTGTTTCTACTATACGTGGGTCCTTGACCACGATTTGACTTTCTATTTCAACCTCGTCTTGACTATGTTTTTCAATCATGACTTGGTCTCTTTCTTGGACCACTAACTGGTCTCTTTTTTCAACCCCATGATTTGATCTTGGGCCATCATCTGGTCCTCTTTTCCTAACCATGACCTGATTTTCATCTATCTTACTTTCTTTGGCCTTGACTCACACGGGTGTGATTTGACCCCTAGAATGATCACAACTCCACCAGGGTGGTATCAATTGGCTGCCCCAGCTCTCGCATTCTAGGCCTCAAAAGCACCTGTGAGATGGAACTCCAACTCCAAAATTGGCTCTTTTGGAACCAGAAACTATAACTTTGCCAGCTGCCCATTTTCTCTGTGCCTTAACATCTTCCCAGCTGCGGCCCCCAAGTTGGCCACAGCCACTGCCTTGAACCCATGAGCTCTTCAGCCTTCAATTGTTCTCTAATAGCAGCAATTCTTTTCAATTGAGCCTCAAGCTCTGATGCCCATCTTTCTTCACTCCTGCATGCGAGATGCATATTACCTTTGGGCCTTCGGATTTGAGTCTGGACATTGGTTCTGGTGGTAGTCCATGCCCTTACTCTGAACCATTGCCCCTCCTTGAGTGTTTTAGACCTAAAGGTGGAAATATTTCATTAGGTCAAGGCCTTTCCACATAGGCCACTTCTCTATTCCTTGCCTTTAGCCCTTGACCCATAGCTTTTCGTTCTCGGCCGGTTTCGATATGGGTCTTACAGTCAATCCCTCATACTTTAGTTGTGAGTAGGGCGACTTTTCGGCTGGACACGAGGATATTCGTTCATGCACGATATTCCCCGAATGGCCGCTTGTTTGGCCAAAGGTGTCTACCTTCGGACTATGTGGGCCCCGTAGTATTCGGCCGGAATAACAACATTGTTATTAGGAGAGGAGCTTTTGGGTTTTTCCCATTTGGACCTTCTCCATCTTCAGCTGCTCCAATGTTGCCTTGACTTCACTTTCACCTTCACTTTGGGATCTGCCTTTGGCTTTTCCACTTTAGGCACTGACATGACCTCACAATGGCATCGGCCTGTCCCTAATAGCCTTGATTCTCTTCCTCAGGTGGGCCTGGGAAGCCTAGCCTCTGGTGGTACTGGACCTGGATCCACCTTTCCTTTTGTTTGTTTTTTGGATCCTCAATGATTTGCCTTGCTCTCCTTTCTTGACTGCCTTGCACGAACCCCCAAGGTCCAATCTAGGGCCGGGGTCGAGTCACTTGCCTTGAAGAATTGGCATTCACCATATTGGCCTGAACCGAAGGAAATGGATTCTTGTCAACAACCATAGCTGGCTTATCCGGAAATTTGAGAAGTTTTCGGTCGATGAGGCCCTGCAAAGCATTCCGAAAAACAATGCAATTGTTAGTCCCATGCTTCCATGTGTTATGCCATTTACAATAAGACTTATTTTTAAGTTCATCAGCTGGAGGTATATCATGGCCATTAGGCAATCTGATTATTTTTTCTTTTAACAATTGGTCAAAAATTAGTTCGGCTTTTGATATGTCAAAGGTGTAAATCTTGGTCCCAATCCCCTTTTGGACATTCCCATTAAACTTAGTGACCTGGACCGTTGACGGTTGTTGGTCTTTGGAGGGTTTGGTCAAGGCTTGACACACATAAGGACCATTTACTACAATCTCAGCCAAATTCACACCAGCCTGATCCTCATCATACTCGATGTATGGTTCTTGATCCTCGCCCATTTCTTCTGGTTTCTCTATTTCCACTGCATGAACAGCCGTAGTTCGAGACGCTGAAGTCTTGGGCGACTCTCTATAGAAAGTTGGCCGAGAAGTCGGCCGATTCTTTTGTTGCTCCTCTTTGAGTAGGGCTTCATATCGGTCCACTCGAAAGAGGAGATCGTAAGTGTCCCTAAAGTCCATTCCTTCAAACTTCTTTCTTAAGTCAAGTGAGAGCCCTCCTTGGGCCATTTTCACGAACTCATGCTCAGGCATGTTCACTTTGCAGTTTGTCCGAGCCACCTTAAACCTAGCCAAAAATTCTTGAGCGGATTCGCTATATGTTTGCTTCATCTTAGCTAGGTCAGCCATAGAGACCTCTGGCTCAGGTCGATAAAATTGCTCATGGAAGAGTCGCTCCATAGTTTTCCAATTCGGGACGGAATTTTGAGGCAAATTCAAATACCAACTAAAAGCTACATCCGTTAACGTACTTGGAAATAATCTCAATTTCAAACCATCTCGATGTGCAATCTCTGCACATTTAGCCGTGAATCGGCCAATGTGTTCCGCTGTCGATTGATTTCCAAGCCCAGAAAAAAGCATGAAGTCCGGTTGCTTGAACCCTCTTGGGAATTCCTCTTGGTCAAAATGCTCTGGGTATGGCCTATTATATGTAGGCCTGGTCGTTCTCTGGGCCATCGGTACCATTTCTCGAATTAATTGCTCGATCGCCCCTCTATCAAATACTTGATTATTCAATGGTTGACCTAACCCGTTGTTGTTGTTGTTGAACCCAAGGTTGTTCCCCCCGTTAAGACCAACAAATTGGTTTATGTGAGGGCCACCAAAGTTACCTCATATTCCTTGGTTGGCTTGAGGTCTGAACTGGTTAGGTGGTTGAAGACCCCGAAATGGGTCCAAACCAACAAAGGCATTATTGGTTGGGTGCTGATGATCCCGACCAAACGGATTATTGTTGGCATGGGGTTGGTTTGGTGGGTTTAATCCACCATTCACTTGGTTACCCCCATGACCATCTATTCCCAATCCCTGGCCATTGATGGCTTGTCCAGCTGGGTTTCCATTGAGACCAAGTTGTTGGCCCAACATATTCACCACATGAGCTCCAGATCGATCAATCCTATCGTTCATTTGAGTCCGAATATCCTGACCTTGATTGTAGATTGCTTGGGTCAAGGTTTGTGACATAGTTTCGATCGAATAGATCAAACGGTTGATATCAAGAGCAGAGGCCGGGGTTGCTTGCACTACGGGGCCATTATCTTGTATGGTTTCAATAGTAACAGCCTCAGTAGTGGCGACCGGTGTCTGGGTACCATGTCCTTGGCTCTGGCCAACTGGAGTGGCCGCGACATTAGTAGTTTGAGTATTCATTGGGGCTGAACCAACCATTTGATGGCTTTGTTTCTTCTGTCTTGGATTTTGACAAGCTGGGGTCGCCTATACTACTTGGTCTCGATTTGGATGAGCCCTTGTATTAGCGACCATGCACAATCAAAGCCTAGTGGTCCCACTGGCCGTGCCAAAAATGTTTCCCTCTTTTCGGTCGGGTTGGACCGAGAGAAGGATCTTTTGGTCCTTCTTCTGATATGGTGCGGCGCGTGCCACCAACCAAGCCAAAAATTGGCGGGGTTGGAAATAAATCGAAATGTTGCGCTCGAGCCTGACTTCTAACCAAGTGACTGAGTGACCAAGCAAGGAACCTTTTCTTGGTCCAGGTCCAATCACTACTTCGAATTCAAGGCTGGTTAGGCTTTGGATCTTTATTTTTAAGTTTTTAGGGTTTATATGATATAATAAATGAGCGTAAATATGCAAGATAATTAAAATCACGAGAAAGTAAATGGCGAGTAATTAAAGATAGAGTGAAATAAGAACGAAGAACAAATTAAACCAATGAAAAACGATTAAAGCAAATAACGTTGATTAAAACTAGAATCAAAATAACGTAATTGAAAAAGTACTTGAAGAAAGCGACTGAAAATAAACTTACAATTAAAAGTGCTCGAAGAAAGGACGACGAACGGAAAGTAAATTGCTGAGAACTTTAAACCTATGCTAGAGAATGAAAAGTGCAGAGTAATATGAAGAAGTCTTGTGTGTTTTTGCTTGTCCTTTTCTTCTTCTTGTATTGAAAATTTATAGGGCAAGCCAGCCCCCATTCACTCCTCCTTCTGCTACCTCCAAATTTCATATTGGGCCTCAACAGTTTATGGGATTGGAAATCGCCTACAATATATGATTTGTTTGCCTTGATTCACTTCCTGTTTCGGGTCGAGAAAAGGCTGACTTTTGATCATGGATTTATCCGTGACCTTGATTCGACTTTCCATGCAAGTCAAACTTGGACATTTAAGCCTTGGTCCATTTGGGTAGGAAAATCCTGTTGTGTGCTACAAATTTTGGTTTTGGAGATTATCACCTTTGAATAATGTTGGGAGTTCTTCCATGCTAAAACGAGCTCGACTATAATGAATATTGGGTCCTCATTATCCAAGGTCGTCCTCGGCCCAAAAAGATGGACCAATAAGAGTTGGTCCCAAAAAGATGGACCAATAAGAGTTGGTCCCCAAAAGATGGACCAACAAAGCTTGGCCACCCAAAAAGATGGGACCACTACGAGTTGGTCCCCAAAAGATGGACCAACAAAGGTTGGCCACCAGAAGGCTCATGCTAAATGAGACCCGGATCGGTAACCCGGATCGTATTAGTCTCGGGAGTGTTTGATCTTGACAAAATTTGGAGCGGCCCAAACACTCCTCTTTTACTGTATTTTGTGTTCTTGTTTTTTGAGGGGTAAGGTGTGTGTCCCCCCTCTTTTATGGTTTTATGTTTTTTTGTTCTTTGCTTTGTGTTCTTGTTTTCTGAGGGGTAAGGTGTGTGTTCCCGTCTTTTATGGTTTTCTGTTTTTCTTGTTTTTTGAGGGGTAAAGATTATGTTCCCCTAACTACGTGTAACTTTTTTTTTTTATATCAATAAAATTTCCTCGTACCGTCGAGATTTTCCAAAAATAAAATAAAATAAAAAATGAAATGTAACTAGACTCCATGCTATGTCTGGGGTAGCTTATAGTGTCATACTTTAATTATTGCACTAGGAACTCCAGTTATTTGCGAGGCTTGTGTTTAAGGTAGGGGGATCCTAACTTACCCTAGTTATATAAATATACGGATGCCGGTTAACACTGCATATATTTTGTTGTGGTAGAACCATAAGGAAAATGGTTTTGTTTTATATCATGCTCATGCATATTAAATTTAAGAAAAAACGGATTGATCATCAGCTTTAAATAGAAGGATGCTTTGTTTAGCATAAACAAAAAAGGGCATGATTACACAACTTAATTACATCCCTAACACATGTCCAATTATCAGTTAAGTAGTGCTTGTATCTGAAGCATGGGCAGGAGCAGCAGGGGCATAGGCCTGAAGCTTGGGAGTGGGAACTCGGCCTTCGTAAGCCACGTTCATACGATTGTAGCAGTTGATAGCAGAGTGTCCTGATTTACGGCATATTTGGCACTGAACACGACCGTTGGGATTAAAAGCAGGACCTTGTGGATGGGTGACACCGAGCACACCATCATTAGGAGCACGAGGCCCTGGCTGTGGAAACACGCCATGACCACGTTGAAAATGGCCACGTCCACCACGACCAGCACCTGCGTGAAAACCACGACCAGGAGCCTGAGCACCGCGACCTGCTCCAGCCTAAAAACCATGGCCGTCGCGTCCAGCAGCGAGGGCAGGTGGAGCAGCGTCAATGTTGAATATATGGCTCATCTTTTGACGACGTTCAGCACCAAGAAGAAAAGCCTCCAAAGCTACATAGGAGATAGCATCCTCGCGGGCTTGGGCAAACGCGACGGTACCTTCATACGCGGGACCAACATTGTTGAGAACAATGGCCACCAAATAAGAGTCTGAAACGAGAGACCCCGAAAGAGAGAGAGTGTCAGCCAGACAGTTGATACGATCCAAGAAATCAACAATCGATAAATCACCACGATGAGTGTTCATAAGTTCACTCCGGAGTTGCAAGAGACGGCCAGTGGACTGCGAAGCATAACGGTCGCGGAGGGAAGTCCAAGCAGAGTGAGAGCTAGTTTTGCCAATAAGAGTGGCCAAAACGGAGGGGTGAACCGAACTATTGATCCAAGATAGATCATGGCATCCTGTTGCATCCAGACTTCGAAGGCGGAGTTGACAGTAGTAGTAAGATTACCTTCGTTATCTTTGAGAAAAGCTGAGGGACAGGGGTTGGTGCCATCAACAAAGGAAAAGAGGTTCCCGCTACGAAGCAAGGGGAGTATTTGGGCATGCCAAAGAGGGTAGTTTGTACGATCAAGCTTGATCGTTAAAAAATTAGAGACATTGGGAACATCGGAAGTGGGTAGAGCAGAAGAAACGGAGTCAGAGGAGGAGGCCATTTGAAAAAAAAAATTGTGATGTTTTGTCGTGAGACTTGTTAGCTCTGAGATACCATGAAAGAGAGTTAAGCACGCATAAGAGTATAAAGGACAAACAAATTAAATGATGCTCAACTCAGTTGAATCTGAGAGAGGTTGTGTGTTTGTATTTATAGGGATGAATTACATCAAAGAGTTACAAGTCAAACTGATTACAACTAACTGGTCTATATAAATCCCAAAATATAAGAGATAATACAAGAGCATATTCCCAACTCTTAGCAGCAGCATCAGTAGTTGAAGAGTCACAACAAATAACTAACTTATGCTGTAGTGGAAGAGTCACAGCACATAACCAACTTATGGTTTATCAGTATCCGGATAGTTCTTATGTTTCTATGTTTCAGTTGGGGTTATTAATGCTTTTCGAGAGATTGTTGTCTTTTGTTGTTTTAATAAATTCAAATTTAAACTTGATGTAATTTTACTCGAGTCAAACACTGTAATTTTGAAAATTAAGAATGAAATAGTTATCAGACGGACCCATGAAACTACATTTTGTTACTACTAACCTCTATGGGAATACAAATTTGTGAAAATTGAGAATCATGAAAAGCCATACCAAGGATCTCAATGCAATACCCGTTTAAGCCATCAAAAAGCATTTTATATACAACAAAATTTCAACGATATGCGATGGATTGTACACCTACGGATCAATGCTGTCATTGCTTGGTGCGAGAATGAGACGACCATTTTGGAGCAGGGTGCTTGGAAAAAGCTCGACAGATAGTAACGTGCGATTTAAATGGGGGTATGTTGGGGTGAGCACTTCTACACCGGTGGCATCGTAACTCCCCATGGACGACAGGCTATCATCATCTTTAAGTATAGCTTTTCCATCACTACCGACTTCCTCTATTACATCCACAGAGTCTCGAAAGAAAGCAGTATTGAAAGAGTCTCGAAAGAAAGTTTTTGGGTTGCAAAAAAAAGTGTTCTTAAGAGAAGTTTATTCAAGTTGTTTTTAAAAACTATCAAATTTTTTTTAGTAGAATACCAAACAGGCCCTAGATCCTTCGATCTCGACTTTACTTCCCAAATCTTTGCCCCACTAGACGGACAAAGGCAAGACTTCAAGTCAACTAGTCAACCCAAAAAGCAATCTCATAGTTCTACAATGTGAATGTGAGACTTGTCTCATGCGACAAGTTTCCACTTGTGCCTCTAGTATTACAATTATTTTGGCCAAAAGAGAGCGTCCGTTTAAGTGAGTGGATAAGCATTTTCAAGTCTTGGGAGAAAGACTTCAAAGTCAAGGCAAGCGACGACGACAAGTGTATGAAATTAATGAAACTACAATTACTCTTGTCGTCTCAGTTGGGCGACAAATCATGCATGATACATTCTCACTTGTTCTTCATCCATCACTTTCCGTCAACTTCCCGAAGATGAAAATTATACTTCGACGAATGTAGGTTGGGCGCTGCCTAGGTGGCTAGTGATATCAATTTTACCACACTCAAATTTTAGGCAAAAATCACTTAAAAATACTTGCAAGAGTACAAGGTTATCGTAGTATAGCAACTCAAGCAAGGTCGTTTCCGCAGAGACTGATATAAATAATCTATAATTAAAACCAATTCTTAATTAATTATTGAATACAAAAAGATAGAAATTTGTGATCATGAACTTAAAATAACAAAATAAATGAAAATTCGCAGGAATTTAAATAATTAAAAGTAAAGATCGTCAACAATTATTAGAAAACAAAGATAAGAAACCCTAGAGTTCAGCCATCACCAATAACTATCCTATATAGTTCTACCAATTACTTATGAATTACACATGCACTTTGAAGGTTAGGTTTTCCTATTGCATATTCTACTAGTGATATTCTAGCTAGAATGTATATCTAACATGCAAGACTCATTAAGTTTTGTGAAAACCTTTTGAAAAACCATGCAACCCTTAAGAGCGTGATATTCGCCTTAAGTGAACTTACAATTATCAATCACAAGAAGCCCTAGCCAATTTAAGGGTGATATTCCAACATAAATTGCATCCAATTACTTGTCTACACATCCTAATGGTGATCAAGCATTAAGATAAATAGATAGTTTAAACCGGTGATTGACAATTCAAAGTAACATGCATAAGATCATAAGCAATTGAAAAGAAACTACATATTCATGTTAAAGGCTCAAGGCCTCACCCTAGAAAAGGAATTAGTTATACATAATTGAAATCATAATATAAATTGATAAAAGTATAGAAAACACCGTAGTAGAAAAGTTGAGTCGAGTTCTCCACACTTTTTATCTCCAGATTCGTTCTCCCCCTAAACCCTAGAAAACTCAACTATTTATATTACTAGAAAAACCCAATCCTACTTAAAAAGGGCTTCCCCAAAAATCAGGGAATAAAATAAAATACATAATCCTTTCCTAACAAGGACTTGGACTGCTGCAGAAAATCCTTCTTTTGATGGACCAAATCAGCTCCGAACTAGGCCCATAATATATCGTTGGAAAGATAAAAACGTCCTCTACAACTTTGTAGAAGAAACCGAAGCCCAAAAACGTTATTCTGGATCAGTTATCCGCCAAATAAGCCCAAAACGTGAATCTGGCCGAATTTTGCAATCCATCTTCAATTATTCTTCACGATCAAACGGCATAGAATTAAGGCTCGAAACTTTGACATACTCTTCTTAGCTCCAAAACTCCACAATTTGTCCATTTAATGCGCAAAGCCGATTCAATCCATCCTATGATAAAAACATAAAAAGAAGTATCAAAATTCTCTCAAAAACAAACATAAAAGCTAAATTGGAATACCATAAAATATAATATAATATCGACTGATCAGCTAGTCACGCGTGTAGCGTCTAGGCGGCTGCTTAAGCCGCTTTTTAGAACACTAATAACCACGAATGTATTTTTTTTTTTTTTTTGAAATGAGACAATAAATGTAGTTGCCAACTTGCCACTAACAAGTTCAAACTTTGCTAATTTAATTTAATTTAATTTTTATTTAGTTGAAAATAAACTACATTGTGAATGACTTATTCTTAACTGAATTTCATAGCAAGCTATTTATAGAGAACTAATCCTAATCCCTAATAGACAAGAAAATGAAACCCTAATTCCAATAGACTAGGCCCAAATCCTAAATTAACAAGCAAACCCAAACAAGTTAAATAAACATAAAATATTAATATTTTTCAACATATTTTGGTAATAAAATTAGGTAGCGCCCTCTACATGTTACTCGTTTCTCAAGTGGTTAAGTTCATTTTATGCCTACACAACCAATCACAAGGATTTGATTTAGGCACAGGTTGCTTTCGGAGGGACTTGACGATGTTTTATTGACTGGCTAATGTTGACGACCTTATCTATCTATTGAAATTGATAATTACACTCTTTTTCCTTTCTAGGCACCTTTGTTTGATCTTATTCGTTGTTTCTATTAGATTTATTCAATCCTATATCATAAATAATAAGAGATGTCAAAAAAAAAAAAATGCGGTTATCATTTGCCAAGTCCTTGCCCCCACGGTTACCCCGCTTTTAATTATGTCCATATTTTTCGTGCGGGTTACAAACTTACAGATATAGATATGGGATTTGGGAGGTGTTGTAAACAAAAATAGAAAATATGATTATTGATAACAGTATTATGAATTACAAACTAATAATAATAATAAGGACAATGCAAACAATAACGAAAATATAAAATGAACAAGAATTTGCTAACAGATGGATGACAGAGGCTTGCAAGGTTGCAATGTCCTTATAAACATAAATTTGGCCTTTACACTTGTGCAGTAGTTCTTGTAGGCTTTTGTCCCCAGGATTCAACAATCACAATCAAAGTCCTTGCACTAGGGCTTTGATTCTATTGAACTTACGGAGTGTTTCTCTCCAAATAATACTACCATTAAATGAAAAACTGGGTTGTGAAAAGTGAGTTTCTAAATAGAACGAGTTGGCGAATTTATAAACTTGTTCACGCCTTCTCGATCAGGATGAACAACTGCCTTTTGCAGTTATGTCGCTTGATTGGCAACTTTTCATTTCAGTTGTCATGTTTCATTTGAATTCAAATTCATAATTATTTGAAAATAAAAAACAAATAAAGAATTGGATCAATGCCGAGACCCTAAGAGGCCCAAGGCCCTGTGTTGATTAGTTTAATTATGGACTGTATTCAAGTTAATCCATTCCAAACTTATTTGATATATTTACGAAGGATCAAGACTATTCAAGAAGCCACTATGATCATTGTGTATATCACAAGAAGTTGAGAGGTGGATCATTCATTTACTTATTAATCTATGTGGATGACATGCTTATAGCTTCAGGCAACATCATTGAGATCAATAAGTTGAAAGCATCGGTGAGGCAAGGAAGATTTTGGGGATGTAAATTATAAGGAATAGAGAGAAGGGTACAATATGCCTGTCGCAAAAGCAATACCTTGAGAAGCTACTGCATAAGTTTGGAGTAACCGATGACACTAAGCCTGTGAGTACTCTATTAGCTCAACATTTTAAATTAAGTGTTGAATTATGTCCGAAGACAGATGAAGAGAGAGCCAAGATGAAAGATGTCTCTTATTCCAGTTTGGTTGACGGTTTGATGTATGTTATGGTTTGCTCTCGACCTGATATAGCTTACGCAGTTGGTTTGCTCATATTCCAGTTTCGTACGAGAGGTAGTGGCTGAAGGTGAGATTCATCTCAAGAAGATTGCTACTAAGGAGAATCCTGCTGATATATTAACAAAGGTGGTTGATGCATCCAAATTCAATCATTGTTTGGATTTGGTGCATGTGGTGCGAGTTTGATCGTGCAATATGGTGGAGCAATGGTTGCTGATGTGTTGAATGCTTCTCTATGAATTTTATGTCAAGGTGGAGATTGTTGGAATTGACCTAAAATTAAAGGTGCCGAGAAAACAGGAATCTTGGTGTGGTTAGATTATTGGTTTTATCCCAAGTTGGTTTAGATTATGTTTTAGTTTAGGATATGGTTTTCCTATACATGTAGGATTGTGTTTCCTATTAGGATGTGGATGTAACCCTAGTAGTATAAATACTAGGATTTAGATTGACATATATATGTGTGTGTGCTGTGCAAAACCAAAACAGAGACAGAGAGAAGCATTAGTTTGTACTTGAGAGCTAATTGTGTTTGTGAGTTCTCTTGTAATTTGTTCATTGAGTAATAAAGCTTCCGTTATTAGAGAGGTACTCCTATATTGGAAGTGACACATCCCGACCCGGATGTACACGTGGACACCCAAAAGTCGAGTGTGCTGGCCGACACCACGTAAGGTGACGAAAGCCAAATTGAAGGAATAAGAATTTATTTGAATAATAGAATACCAGAGTGTACACAAATGTACGGGCGGAAGAATTTAGTACAATACACGTCGTACAAAGTACGGGATACAGAGTATATACAATACCAAGAAATTTAAACCTTCGTCATACCACCGCCCCGAACGTAGACAGCTCCAGCCACTAAACCTGGAGGGGCGCAAAACAAAAGGGTGAGTGGGCCAATAATAGTCATTTTTGTAAAAACCTTTGTTTTCTGAAAGTAGTAACCCCTCGCCGTCAAAATCAAGTAGTTGGTTGGAAAAACCGTTTCAGAAAACGTACTATAATAGTAGGTAGAAAACGAGGTAAGTACGGAAATATACTTACCATCCGAAACGGGCAGAAAGCCACCGTTCGGCAGAAAATACTTTACCCGAAGGTTCGTAAAATAAGGATCTACGGAAAACCCGTAAACCAAATAAATGCCCCCGTGGCATCAGTGAAATTCGGTGATAACACCACAATATAAGACTATAAGATAAACGCTCATATACACAATCACGTGAAGCTGGCGCATATGCGCATCACAACGAGTTCGAGTCGCCCATACGACCTAGAACAGGCTGGCACCTACTATGGATTCATAGTGAGCGTGTCGGTGCGTGTGAACAATCACGTGAAAGTGGTCCTGGCCCCACAATCCAAGTCTACAAGATAGACGCTCGTTTAGGTATAGCAAACACACAAGTTCATACAGATATATTCTGTCATGAACAGGCTGGGTGTATAAGTAACAGTACGCTCGTGTACACAATCACGTGAAGCTGGCGCATATGCGCATCACAACGAGTTCGAGTCGCCCAGGCGACCTAGAACAGGCTGGCACCTGCTATGGGTCCATAGCGAGCGTATAGGTGCGTGTGAACAATCACGTGAAGCTGGTCCTGGCCCCGGACGGTACACCAAACACCGTGTAAGCAACCTAGTTGAGCATATGAAAACATACAACGGAATACTCTACTTAAAACAAGGTGGGTTAATTTCCCTATAAGGGATAACCTCGAAATAAACAATATATAAGGTATTCTCGGGTGCCGTACCCCGAAATACCAAGCGTAAAACTAAAATACGTGAAATACCAAGAATACGCCACATGGGTACCAAGGTATAGAAATACCAACTTAATGGCAAGCTAGGTGAACCCAAAATACGATAGAAAATTACCATATCCAAGGTTCACCCAAATATGGCTCAAGGCCGTCAGATAGGTATAAAACCCATAATCACAAATAGGTACTAGTAGGGAATTAAAATACTTAATTCCCTAAATTCCCTAAAATAGGGCCGGTTCGATACTAGCAATACGCGTATAAACCAATACGGAATTTCACCAAAATATGGTGAAATTCCCAAATGGAATTATAGGCCCAAAGCCCACTAATTTTCAAAGCCTAACAAGATTACCGAGCTAAGCTAGTAAACCAAGTAAATACCACAATAATACGAGGTCTACTAAAATACGAGTCAAAAACCAATTTAAAATCACAAGTAACGTAGGCAATTAACCAAATATAATATTTCCCAAAATGAAACAATTTAATAGTAGGGAAAAGGGCCCACTCACAAAGATTTGCCGAGAAGCCCAAATGCGTCGTCCTAACGTCACGGGTCGTCCAAAGCCTAAAGTTTCCGAATTAAAATCAACCCAATTGGGCCACACACAATTGGCCCAAAAACTGTCCAACCAGCCCAAACCAATCTTGTCCAAAATTGCTCAACACACCCAAAAATCTGCAGCCCAAAACTGTGGCCCAAACAGCCCACAAAAATCTGTCCACTTCAATTAAAAGCATCAGGCCCAAAAACTGATTCACCAATCCAACACATCATGCACCCAAATTCAACAGCCCAAACCGTGCAAATCAGTTCACTTCAACCAGCACACCCACACACAGCCACTGCACCAGCCAGCCCACCTTCATCACTTCCCTGCCAAAACGCAGCAACAGCCCTCAAACTGCACACAATCTGCACCCCTTTATCATCACCAAACTCTTGTCCAATTCACCCTTCACCTCTTCCCTGCCAAAATACAGCAACCATCACCATCATCTTCCTTCAGTTCTTGCTAGGGTTCGAAAATTAGCAGTAACTTCTTCCAGTGCACAAACAGGTTTCAAATCGAGCTCCAGTGTGAGCTTGGCCATGAAAATGGCCTGAAGAATCCACGGGGAGAGAAGACAAAAGCACGGGGTGCCTTGAGAAAATTCAAGTTTCTGGGTAAATTGAAGTTTCCTGGTTTTTCAGCAAGGTTCCAGTTACTGGGTTTTTGTTGTTGTTTGAAGAGTTTTGGTTTGGGCAGAGTAGAAGTGAGGGAAAGTGGCTGAGAGCCACGGCTTCATTTTGTTGAAGTTTGCAGGAAACAATGGCCAAGGGAAATGGCCTGGGTGTGTCTCGGTTTTGCCGAGAAGAAAAAGGAGAAAGAAAAGGCACGGGGTGCCATGAACATTTTTTGTGTGTGTGATTGTTTGCTGCAGAAAAGAAATAAAAGGAGAGATTGCTGAGAAGAGTGCTCGCGGAGAGGGAGAAGAATAGAGCTTTTATTTTTGTTTCTTTGCAACAGAGAAGAAAAGTGAGGAAGAAGACAAAGTAAAAGAGGGAGGAAATAATTGTCAAAGTGTGAACACTGCCAGCAAGTGGCAAAGTCAAGGACAATTTCCACAAATCGTGGGATTTGTAGAGATTGGGCTGCTGCCAACTGGGCCCCAGCCCACTAACTCCAAAACAGCCCAAAGTTGTTAAAATACAGAAAACGCCGAAAATCAACGCCCGTAAAATATTCGTTCGGAGTCCGAACGACGTACGGCTCGCGTCTACGCATTCGTAGCGACGAGCACGTCGAGAAAATACGAGTGAATGCGTCGTACGAGTTACGACGCAAAAGTCAACCGAAAGGTCAACCAAGGGCAAAATCGTCATTTTGCACCTCCGGGAATAAAATAGTATTATTTCCGGAACGGGATGTAACAGGAAGAACTCTGAAATCTTTGTGTTCTTTGTTTGATTATCGTTTGGTTTGATATTTGGCTCCTCGACCTTCAATCTAACCAACTCAAGGGGCCAATCCCACTTTTCAATGCCAATTGTCTGGATTTGCATTTGGGTTTGGAATTGCCATCGCGTCACTTATTCTCTGCTAGACATGGAGAAAATGGTATTACTCAGCTATGTATGACATCCCCGTTAAGATATTCCCTCAGCTTGAAGAAAGAATTGGTCCTATGTCCACATAAATCAAAGGTGGAGACGCTGAAATGATCAAGGATCCATTGCAGCTAGGCTCGATCCTCGTTAACTATCTAAGATATACTGAGATCCAAGAAATAAGAACTGTGCTTTATGGTGTAATTTTATTTAATTATGTTCGAGTTAGTTTTGGAATATCTTATGCCTTGTTTTTGAAAAAGTAATTTTAACCTAAAACCCTACTGCAGAATTGAATATTAGGTTCAATTCCGTTAACTGCAGAAAAGTGAAAAACGACAGTGCAAAACAAAAAAAATAAAGAACACACGAGTTGAGCTTTACAAGGAGAAACCTCATAGAAGAAAAACCCTTGGACAGAGATGCTAGTAAAAATCCACTAAAGAAATAACAGAGACTTTACAAGACTCATACAAGACTTAGGTACACAACCAAACCTGCCTTGTCCTCTCGATCTTGAAAGTTTGATGCACATAGCTGGAGCGGGATAGCACACAACTAGAAAGATGAAGAATTGATTGTAGGAACTCGCCTTTTGCACTCTCAACTGAAGTATGGAAAATATTGCACATCAAAATGTCACTTCCTTTATGCGTGAAGGTCCTGTTTAAATAGGAGACCTTGCACATCTCGGCTGAACTAGAAAGTCCTTGCTCCTCAAGTAATCTTCTTTGCTTCTCAAGCATTCTTCATTCCTTTATTATTTGCACTGATCACTTTCTTGTTCTCCAAAGGAATCTTCATATCAAATTCCTTTATTGCCTAGGGATTGCCTTTAATCTTTGACTTACCTAAAAGATGGGATTACGACTTTAATTGCCTAGAAATCTTGTAGAATGATTACAAGATCCCATACAAACTTAATTCAATAATAATTACAATTTGTCTAAAAAAATAAGCCAAATTAATATGACATTTACTATTTTCAGTAAATCTTCAATATCGAGGTTTCGATCTGTGACCACCTGTTAGGATCTGTGATTTCCTTAATCTCAATTAGTAGCTTATTAATAGTTAAATAATAAGGTTTAGTTAGGGAGAATGTCTTTTGTATTGAGGAGAATATGCCTTTAGCTGCCAGTTGGCTTAGGCGGGTTGTGTGTACGAGTCTTGTGGTTATAAAAGCTATAGCGTCAAGAAGTTTGGTACGGCTATTTTGGAAATCAGAAAGATATAATAAATAAAAAGAAATATTGAAGCTCTGCTTCTTCATCTTCTTTCTTCCCTCCATCTCCATTTCTGTATCTACTGCAATTGGTTAAGGTTGAGATTTGGATCTTAACACCACCTAAGTGGCTCACGCACCTTACCTCCATAGACCAGACTTCAACAATCTCACAATTCCACAATAGCACACTTTCAATCCACAACTTAGGAGAATTTCTTTTCCACTTGGTTATATAGACACAAAAAATTGAAGATAGGAAAGCAACATGTAGACTGTAGCTCCACTACTAGAGTGCAGTACGGCAAGACTTCAAAGTCAACCCAACCACTAACCTCGATAAATCCTTAGTGCTATGTATCATCAAGTATTATGAGATGATAAACGGTTGAGATTGATTCATGTTTAATCTAAATGTTGACGTTAATTAAAAAAATAATAAAAGATTGTTGTGTTAAATAGTACGAAGTATTAGGGCAATACTCCACTAACCTGAGTGAGAGTAACCACTAAGAATTTCTAGTCTAAAATCTCTTATTTGGTAGTACTAAGGGTCCGTTTAATAACAATTTTGTTTTTAATTTCTAGTTTTTAGTTTTCCATTTTCATTTTTATGAAAACTAAACACTCGTTTGGAAACTATTTTCATTTTTTTATGAAAACTAAATGACAAAGTTTGAAACCTAAAAAATGTAGCTTTCGGTTTTTGGAACCTCAAAAAATGAATACTTAAAACTTTATTGGTAACTACTTTCAGTTTTCATTTTTTAAAAACTGAAAGCCAAAATTTGAAAACTAAAAAAATGTAAGATCATTTGATAACCATTTTTTTTTTTCATTTTTCATTTTTCAATTTTTTGAAAATTGAAAACTTGTTTGGTAACTACTATTAGCTAGTTTTCGGAAAACTTATTCATTTCCTTGAACATTGAAAGTAGTTACCAAACAAGTTTATAGATTTAGTTTTCAAAACAAAAATTGAAAATAAAATGGTTATCAAACGGCCTTATAGTGTTTTGTTTTTCGGTTTTTAGTTTATAAGATCCGATAAATAAGAACTGTGCTCTCTCCTGTAACATAACTATGCTTTTTTTATTATTAATTTTGTGTATTTTTTTGTTTTTTTTAATACATACGATATTATTTACACTAAAACTAGATCGGAGTGGGGGAGTGGGCTAAACCTCACATTGATGGTTTATTTTTCAGCTTTAATTTCAAAAAATTTGGAAATACCACCATTCTTCTCCTTTTTCTTATTTTAAGTTTGAAGTTTTAACCATTCAAAAGTTACATAACTATATGACCTAATTAACTTAAAAACCACATGGAATTCGTCTTTTTACATGCTTGCCTGCCACAGCTAGTTTTTTGTGAAAGTTGAATTCATCCAAGGCAAGGCAATGCAATGTCGACATACAAAATGTCAAAAACTATGGATTAAACAATTTTTAAGTTCAGTAGACTTCCAATCCCGAAATTAAACATCATTCAAGGGGAATCCCTTGCAGCACGGAGTCCAAATACAACTCGCATTTGAATTTATGTCGAGAAATGAATAAAAACAAGGCTACATGTAGAATGTAGTCTGCTTTTTTTGCCTCCTAGCAACAATGTCACAGATAGAAGGGACAAAACTTATATGTCAAGCCGGCCGCGAGAACAAATAATTATTCTTATCATAGCTAGTAGGAGGCATAATAAAGCCACCACAGCCATTCTCAGTTGTTCAGTTGTTCTTAATTACTTTCTCTGCTAAGTTATAGCTAAGAAAGTTTATCGAAAATGAAAACTTTGCACCCATATTTCTTCCTCTTATTCTTCTTCAATATCATTACTATCACTATATGTGTTAATATCATTCCTGATGTTCACCGCCAGTGTATTCAAGACCACAACTGTTATTGCTCCATTTCAAGAAAAGCCTTACATTTTATGATTCTTCTTCTATTCCGTCAAAGTTCATATCGTGGAATTCAAGCACGGACTGTTGTTCATGGGACGGTGTTACTTGCAGTACTAATGGACATGTTGTTAGTCTTGACGTCAGCAGCCAATCTATCTCCGGTGGGATTGACAATTCGAGCAGTCTGTTTAATTTTCGACATCTTCAAAGCCTCAACTTGGCCAATAATGGATTTGGCTATGACTCTCGCATTCCATCCGCATTTGGAAAGCTTACGAACTTGAGGTATCTAAATTTACTCATATAACTTTTATTATACCGGGAAAATTCCAATTGAGATTCACAATTGACAAGGTTGGTTGTCCTTGATGTTTCTGAATCTTACAATGAGTGGGGAACGCAACTTGAGAGCCCAAATTTAAGCATGCTCTTCGGAACCTCACAGATCTTAAAGTGGAGCTATATCTTGATGTAGATCTATCAGCACAGGGGACTGAGAGTGGTGCCAAGCGATATCATCTTCACTCCCAAACCTGAGAGGGTGTTGAGCTTGTCTCGAACTCAACTTTCAGGTCCAGTTGATCAGTCCCGCTAAGCTTCAGTTTCTCTCCCGTGATTAGATTGGATCTCAATTACGGAATCTCCGGTCCAATTCCAGGATTCTTTGCCAAGTTTTCAAACCTGAGGGTGTTCAGCTGGGATGGTAACAATATCTCGGCTCCAGTTCCAGGGTTCTTTGCCAATTTTTCAAAGCTGACTTCTTTGAGTCTCCGCAGGGCTGTTCGTTGCAAGGTACATTTCCCGGAAAGAGCATCTTTCAGGTACCTACTCTGGAAATTATTGACCTTCGTATAATGAAGAACTTCATGGTTCCTTGCCGGAATTCCAAAAATGGATCTTTTCGGTCCTTGGTTCTACGCTTCACAAAAATTTTCAGGGTTATTGTCAGAGTCAAATAGGCAACCTCAAACTGTTGGAGGTAATTGATCTTTTTAACTGTAGTTTCACTGGATCACTCCCAAAATCAATGGAGAACCTAACGCAATTATTTATTTGGACGTATACTCAAACCTGTTCAATGGTCCTATTAGCTCTATACACTGGGAAAAAACCTTATTAATCTGGTACATCTCGATTTGGACAACAATCTACTGGTTGGGAGTATCCTGTCTTCTTGTTTTCTCTTCCTTGTTGCAAGAAATAGATCTTTCCAATAATCATTTTTCTGGTCAACTACCTGAATTTTCGAACGTTTCTTCCAACTTAGTAACCTTTCCTGATTTGAGTTTCAACAATTTGGAAGCGACCAATACCCGTGTCTATCTTCAAGTTTCGAGGGCTACAAGTGCTTTATCTGTCTTCCAACAATTTCAGTGCCTTTCCTTTCAATGGTCCTCAAAGGCTGGAAAACCTTAGCTTTCTTGATCTTTCCCACAATAGTTTACTGTTTTTCTACACAGTGGCACAAATTCCTCATTTTCTTCATTTCGTCAAATTTTTTCATTAAATTTTGGGTTCTGGGCAAGTTGAGAACATTCCCAAGTTTGAGACATCAATCCTATTTAGAAATGTTGACCTTTCAGATAACCAGATTCACGGCGATATACCAAATTGATTTGAAGCTCAATTCTCTAAATAGCCTAAATCTTTCATGTAACTCATTGAAACTCTAGAAGATCCTTTTAGTTAACTCATCTACCGTGTCACCCTCGACCTTCATTCAAATCAGCTTCAGGAAATTCCTAATTTTCCTACCGAATGCCATGTATCTGGATTACTCAAGAAATAACTTCAGCACTAGTATACCAACAGACATCGAAGGCGCATTTCTTATTCGCATCATGTTCTTCTCTTCTTCAAGCAATAATCTCTGCATGGGTCATTCCAGTTTCACATGCAATGCGTCAGCTCTTCAGCTTCTTGATTTGTCCAATAATTCTCTGAGTGGCATGATTCCCGAATGCTGACCGCAGGCACCCTCCTTGGAGCACTTAATTTAAGGAGAAACAACCTACTGGAATTTTTTCCAATTCTATTTTTACTGAAGATTGCTCATTAGAATCTCTAGACCTCAGTGGAAATCAGATAGAAGGTCAGCTTCCAAAATCTCTTGCCAACTGCACACGTTTAAAGATTTTGAACCTTGGAAACAATCATATAACCGATAGCTTTCCATGCTTCTTGATGAAGATATCCACTTTGCGTGTCCTTGTTCTGCGATCAAACAGATTTTATGGACATATTGAATGTCCCAACACTAATGGTACCTGAGCCATTGCTTCAATTATTGACATAGCTCACAACAATTTGAATGGTAAAAGTACCGGGAGTGTGTTTAACAACATGGTGGCAAATGATGGATAGCAAAGATGATTCCGCAGAGGCCCTAGAATTTACAAAGGTTAATGAGAATGGTGGTTACGGTTTTACTATTCGGGATGCTGTAACAGTAACCAGTAAAGGTTTAGGAGATGAATCTGACAAAGATTCTGACTATCTTACCTTGATTGACTTCTCGTGCAACAATTTCAGTGGACTAATGCCCGAAAAATGGGGAATTCAAATCATTATATGTCCTTAATTTGTCCATAAATTCTTTCACAGGTGAAATTCCATCGTCCTTTGGCAACATGCAAAAACTGGAATCCTAGACCTGTCACAGAACAAAGCTGAGTGGGCAAATTCCACCACAGTTGGCAAATCTTAATTTCTTGAATTCTGAATCTCTCAAATAATCTTCTTGTCGGCAGGATCCCAACTGGCACTCCCCAGTTCTCAACATTTCCAATACCTTATAGGTAACAAAGGACTCTGGGGGCCTCCATTGACAGGATAACGAAGCAGGATCATCACCACCACCAACATTGAACGCAATCCCTCCAAAATGTTGGATACGAGATTGGATTGGGATCTTATCAGTGTCGAAATTGATTTGCATTTGGCTTCCTTGCAGTTGCCGTTGGATCACTAGCGTTCTGCAAGTCATGGAGTAAACGGTGTTACAGAGCTATGCATGAAATTTCATGGTCATGATATTTCCTCAGCTTGAAGAAAGATAAGGCGGTCGTCACAGAAGATATGTTCACATAAATCAAAGCGGGAGACGTTGAAAATGGTTATGAGGAGCAATGCAACTGACTCCATGTATATGCTTGGGTATTTTAAGATTCAAGAAATATATATGAACTGTGCTTTATGGTTTTACATTTTAACTTAACTATGTTCTAGTTAGTTTTGGAAGTTAATTTGTATCTTTCTGCTTTATTTTCGATAAATTTCATACCGTCGTGAGGTTTCGTAAACTGATACCCTGTTAATTCATCCCCATGCTAACCTTTGCCAGCTTCCTTTAACAATTTTGTAGGATGCAAATTCAAACATATAAAGGACCAAGGGAAAATGGTATCATATAGTTTTTATTTGTGTTAATTTATCTTTTTCTGTGTAAATGTGTGTTATCAATTTTCTGTTATAAAATGAACTCAAATTTAATCTCGTGATCGCTCGCGGATCCAGAATTTTTCTTGCGGCTAAAATATAAAAAAGCATCCAAAGAGATAACAAAGACTTTTTAAAAGTTAAACAATACAATTATCATTCAAACTAAACGTCCACGACTTAGTTTTCATATCATGAAAATGTTTCATGATGGTTTCGTTATCAATACAAGCAAAAAACATCTTTCTCAATGTAAACAAGCAAGCTATCACTCAGCCATTGATCTCCCATTTTGTTGCGAAGAGGACTTTTGATAATTTTCATAGCCGAAAAGCTCTCTCCACTGCAGTTAGCTTGCAACCTGTAACACTAAAGCCAATGTAATGTTTATACACATGATTATGTGTTTTATGTCTCCTTGTCTCCACCATTTTTTTGCAAGATCACCAATTCCTTCCAATTGAGAAAATTCATTACTCATACGCACATATCTTGGAATGTATATTCAAGTTAATCTTGAAGCTCCAAAATATGTTTGATAGAGAAGTCTTGAGGATAAAATTTGGCAACCGACAAGCTTTTAAGTTTGTCAAAGCTCGGAATGAATTTTTGTGACTCAAGCATGCCATACAAATAAGCAACTTCCGCATTTACCTCATTGAAGCTTTGATTCAACTCCAAAAGTACTTTATCAATGACGGCCAGCAAATAATCCACACGTACAATGACGGAGATTTTGTAATACCTTGAGCTCTACGTCGTGATCTCCCTCCACAAAATGCTTCATCTATCATAGGAACCTCAATATCATATTCTTTTACAAAAACAAGAAACTGCTAAAGCAATTCATCAAACTTAGCTATCCCTCATGTGTTGTAGTTGTTGCTTACAAGTTTGACTAACTCTATTGCATGGACAAGATCTGATCTTTCCTTTGTAATGCCGGGTGACAAACCATTTCCAGACTCCCAATATAGATCTCATCAAAAATAGGGGAAGACAAACTCAAAAGATAGGATGTATTCTTATGTCCTTAATGCTTCACCCTTTAGCATCATTGTTACGATCTTCTATAAGAGATATTCAAAATGAAAACAATTAAGCCATATGAAACAAATAATGAAAATTTGTATGAAAATTTGAAATTAAGGAATAAGAATTTAGGTTAAATTATACATACTTTGTGTAGCGTTCTTGCCCCAAATTGCCTAGTTCATGAGCGGTCTTTAGAGATAGTGGTGCCTGAGAGATTGAGGAAGGAAGTGGGGATGAAAAAATTCTGAGTGAATGATAAATTTGAGGTGAAACGCAGTGGCTCGAGTGAAAAATGGGTGGCCGGTTTGATTCTCGGGAAAATGGTAGGTTGGGCCGGCCGCCGCACACGGATGAAAGGGTTCCAATTGGGGGTTTGTGGTTTAAAAAACGACATGTCGTTGCGTTGAGGCAAAGATCAGCCGCATGTCGCTTTACCAAACGACACCGTTTGGTCCAACATTTAAAAAAAAAATTGGCCGCTCTCTTCCTCGTGCTGCCAATCCAAGCCCAGCGCCTTCTTCTTCCTCGCGAACGGCAACGCCGGGGCAAGCCTGTGCCAGCCGCGTCGCTCGTAAAACAGAGCAACCCCCTTACAGTCAAGCAAAATTGAATTCAAAGGGCCTAAATTTTTTTGCTCTTGGTGGGCAAATGCCTACCTTTGCCACACAAAGGGATCCGCCACCTGCCTGGTGATCCCAAATGAGATTATCCATATCTATTAGCTAACTGCTAGTTTCGCCCCGCACAAATAATATCATTATCTCAATCCAAATTCTCCACCTCGCTAGATTTGCCACAATTAGTCGACCGAGTTGAACCGAGGCTATTTTATTTCCATACTAGTAATTGTAAAAATTTCCGTTCTACCATAAAGTGATCTGGATTTTGAAGGGAATTCTTATTATTTTGCTTTGATTTTCGGATGATGAGGATGACTTATTTGTCCTAAACACAATAATGCGCATCAAAAATAAAAATGGCCTTGACAAGAAAAAGAACATAACAAAAATTGTGATTACATTAATTTTGCAATGAGATTATATTTATTTATTTCAAATATGTTAATGGGAACACAACACTCTCATGACATGATAGATTTTTTTACGTATTCGAAACACAAACTCAAGATATTACGTATATAATATAAATAAATAAAAATAATATAAATAAATAAAAATATTTTTTAATATCCACTTGTAATATGACTAGTGTGTACTGCTAGTTTCAGTACAAGAGCTATGTTAAAAAATTCCTCCCAAAAAATAGGGTGTGAACGGTGCTTTATCCACCGACACAAAGTCTTAAGAAAGTCCAAGCTGCCCACTCCCTCCCCTGTGCAATCACTATTCAATCCACCCCAATGAACGTAATTGCCCTAATGAACAAAGGTATTCCCCGTCAATTGCTTTTCCTTCCACTCCCCTACAAACATTCCCCGCAATTGACAACAAAATATTACTATTTTCTTTATATTTATAAAATAATACATAATAACTTTATTTGTACTCTCGATAAGATTTTTTAATCGCTCTCGTTGCACCACGTGTCATTATCCTAAAAATTCAATAACAATAAAATATTTGTATTTTTTATTTATTTATAAAATAATTCAAAATAATTTTATTTGTTATATCGGATAAAAATTTTTAATCGTTCTCGTTGCGCCTCACGTGTCACAATCTGAAAAGACAATTATTGGTGATGGATTTCCGATAAGATTTTTAAACGAAGATGTCTAACAAATTTAAATGAAGTAATTTTTGTTTGGTGTGTTGGAAGTAATTTTTTATTTGGTGTGTTGATGTATAAAATTTATTTGGTGTTTTGAATAAAAATGTGTTGTCAATTATGGAATTGTGGTAAAGTAGATGATATTGCCAAGGTTTTTATAATAAAAGTTTAAAATGTACAAATTTTTTTAAAAAAAAAAAAATTTCCCATTTTTGCGTATTTTTTTACAATTTTTTTAAATTTTTTATTCACCTAATTAATCTCCCGCCGTTGATTAAAAAAAAATTTGAATTTAAACGCTCCAGATTGTGCCACGTGTCACAATTGGACTTTCTGAATTTTAAAACAATTTTTTTTTAAAATTTATAAAAGCAATAGATATCAATCGTTGATCCGAGATCCAAATCTGGCTGAGATTAAATCCTTTTTTTTATTTTTTATTATCGCTGCAGTGCATCCAAACGGCTCAAATTAAAGAGCCGTTGAGATCAAAAGACGCCTGGCCTGTGGAAGCCACGTGGCTTCCCCAACGGCCGAATGTGGCGGCCGACAAGGCCCCCAAAGGTCGTCGCCAAGCCTGAGACGCGCCAAAAGGCGTAGCGTGCATTGCACGCCACGCGCAAAATTAAATCGTTGGCCGACGTCACGCCACGCGCCCACCTCTGCCTTGGCCGCTCGCCTGACTGGCCGCCCCCCGAGCCCACACCCACCTAGGTGGATTTCCTTCTCCACCCCAACACAAACCCCCCCCAAGAATTGCATCCACATCCCCCAAGCAATCCCACCCCATCGACTTGCTCTTGACATGGTCAATTTATTTCAAATATGTTATTTGACGCTCACTTTAGCCTTTCGCTTTGGCATCGAAGTCCTTACCTGCCCATTATTCCCTCTCGTTAAACTAATCCCATTTTTCCTTGCTTTTAGGCATCCAAGGCCTTTCCAAGTTCTACCATGCATGAGCAGAAATCCAACACATTAATATCGCTCCCACTGCCACGCCGATTGTCACTGCAGACACGTGTCTAAGTTTTTCTTTTTTTTTATTTTTTTTTTTATAATCAAAACTTGGACACATGTCCAATACTTCAGATTGCTGCCAACAAAGAATGAATTAAAAGCAACAGCATTGTGCTCCTATTAAAACCACCACAAACATTCTTACTACTCCTTTCCCCGACCATCGCCTCTCAAACTAAAAATGTATCGAAAAAAGAGAGCCGATTTGGGTCCTCATATATCTTCCCTCCCGGGGCCTACAAACATGTCCCAAACCTTATGCGAATGTCATCGCCCAGCTTCCTCACACATCCCAAGTGTATTCAAGAGAGCAAAAATTGTCATTGCTCCACTTGAAGCAAAGCCTTATATTTGTTGATGATTCACTTGGATATTCTCATGTTTCGTCCAAGTTTAGTGCATCAGTTGTCTGTCTTGATCTGATGAACTTGGCCTAATCCAAAATTGTTTAAGAAACAAATTGCTGTCCTTATCTTGATGCACGTAAAGCAAACTACAGCACCCCCCATTTTTTATTTTATGAACAATTTCAGCTTTATAATTCTTACTTCAGTCAATAGTCACCCAAAACTAGAAATTGGGAAAGCAACATTATAGCCCCACCCGACAGATTGGGAAATAATTGCAGAGTCTTGTGCAGGCCTTTTCAGTCTCAATCCCTAAATCAATTGTCTGAGTTGAAGCATTTTCTTCACTTTTTAGTTGAATTCAAGCTCTTTCTTTAATAGTAGTAATTGTAGTAAATCGTGGTATTGTTCGAGTTCATGATAGTTCATACTAGATTCGATAACTCGCTATATTAAAAAAAAATATATATTAAAGGTAGAGGTGAACAATTTTTAATTTAGTGTCTAAACCTGCAACATGCATTGAAATTTACGAGTATCTAAGTAGATGAGCATGTGTGGAGTGAGTTTCCTTGTGATCATCTATTTTCTTCCACTTACCTCAATTCTCGCATATTCTAAAATATTTCTCGTACTTTCGTATTTTAATTGTAAAATTTTATTTGTAAAAATATAAAAATTAAAATTCAACAATTGAAAAATTCAAAGTACCCAACAATTTTTTTGTCAAGACAGGGTCACATTAGTCAACAAATATCGAAATCGAAGTCAAAAGTGCCAAAGCCGGAGCCCCACCCCCACCCACTTTTCCTTCCGTCTCATTTTTCCAGAATAGATGGGAGGATACTTCTAAGTCAACCAATCCATAAATATTATGTTCTTCATCACTGTCCAGTTTAAGCCAGTTCAAATTCCTCAAAATTTCCATTAAAGTTTATCAAAAATGAAAAGTTTGCTGCACTTCTTCCTGTTCTTGGTAACTATCAAGTTAGTTCACAGCCGGTGTGATGCAGATGACCTATCGGCACATTGCTCCGCTTAAAGAAGATAAGCCTCGCCACCAGAAGCTTATGTTCCACCCAAGGTTCTGTCATGGAATTCAAGTACCAACTGCTGTGCTTGGGACGGTGTTACCTGCAGTACTAACGGCCATGTTGTTGGTCTTGAATGTTAGCGGTGAATTTCTGAAGGCGGGATTGACAATTCAAGCAGCCTCTTCGACCTTCAACATCTTCAAAGCCTCAATTTGTCCAGGAATTGCCAATAGCAACAGCTTTCCAATTCCACCTGCAATCGGAAAGCTCACGAATTTGAGGGTACCTAAACTTATCTGTCACTTGTTAATATTCGGGGTAAAGTTCCATTTGCTATTACATCGCTTGACAAAGTTGGTTACCCTTGATCTCTCCGGAAATTATAACTTCGGATACACTCAGTTAAAACTCTATAATCCGGATTTAAGCACGCTGGTTCAGGAGCCTCACGGAGCTTAGAGAGTTATATCTTGATGGTGTAACTATGTCAGCATGGGACACTGAATGGTGCCAAGCCGTATCATCTTCACTTCCAAACCTGAGGGTGCTGGAGCTTGTCAGTTGCAATCTTTCAGGTCCTGAGCTGATCGTCCTCAAGCAACTCCAATCATTATCGGTGATTCGATTGATGACAATGATCTTCCGGGTGCCACTTCCAGGAGTCTTTGTCAACTTCTCGAACTTGACATCCTTGAGTCCTCGTTGTGCATGATGCTCTCGGAACATTTCCCGAAGAGCTCCCTCTCCAGGTACCTACTTACAAACTGTTGACCTTCTTCGGATAATCCACAACTTCACGGTTCCCTTGCCAGAATTTCTCCAGGAATAATTCTCTTCAGTCCTTGGTTCTAAGCAAGACAAAGTTTTCAGGAATATTGCCAGACTCTATTGGCAATCTCAAAATGTTGTCGATAATGGATATCTCGGGTTGTAGTTTCTCTGGATCAATCCCAAAGTCGATTCAAAACCTCACACAATTGGTTCATTTGCATATGTCATCAAATAGGTTCGGTGGTCCTATTGATTCTATTCGCTGGAAAAACCTTTTTAGTCTGCTAAATATCGTGCATTGACTCGAATTTACTCAGTGGGTAGTATTCCATCATCAATCTTTTTCTCCACCCTTGCTGGAGGAAACTACTGTTGCTTTCCCACAATCACTCCTCCGGTCAACTCCTATGAATTTTCGATGCTTCCTCCTGGTTAGTTACCCCTTCGATCTAAGTTTCAATAATTTGGAAGGACTAGTACCCGTGTCTATATATAATTTTCGAGGGCTTGAAACCCTTGATCTTTCTTCAAACAATTTCAGCGGTTTTCCTTTTAACGGTCTCCAACAGTTGAGTAATCTTTCGGCCATTAATCTTTCGAACAATAGCTTGTTGGTTTTATACAATAGTACAACTTCCCATATTCCTCATTTCCCTCAAATTGTGAATTTGAACTTTGCTTCTAACAAGTTGAGAACATTCCCGGATTTTCTTTAGAAATCACACCGGCTTATATGTTTTGGACCTTTCACAGAACCAGATTCACGGTGCGATTCCTAATTGGATTTGGGGGCTTTCTCTGTTTTCTCTCAATCTTTCTTGCAACTCCTTCGTCACTCTAGAATCGCCATTAACTAATTCTTTCCAGCGTGTCTGAGCTTGACCTTCACCAAATCAACTTCAGGGACAAATCCCAATTTTTCCTACCCAATGCCGGTTATCTGGATTACTCAAAGAATCGTTTCAGCAGTTTACCAACTGACCTTTGTAATGTCCTTAATATTTTTGTAGATCCTATCTCTTTCAAGCAATAACTTGCATGGGATCATTCCAGTATCCATATGCAATGCAAGTTTGGAGTTTCTTAGATATGTCCGATAATTTTCTTGAGTGGCATGATTCCTCAGTGCTTGACTGCAATGCAAAGTAGAGTACTTAATTTAAGGAGAAACAACCTTATTGGAACAATTCCTGGTGGATTTCTTTGAATACTGCTCGTTTCCCAGAATTCTAGACGCCGGTGAAAATCAGATAGAAGGTCAGGTTCCAAAATCTCTAGCCAACTGCAGAACTAGAGATTCTAAACCTTGGAAACAATCAGATAACAGATACTTTTCCATGCTTTTGAAAAACATCTCCACCTTGCGAATTCTGCTTTTCAGATCCAACAATTTATAATGGGAGGATTGGATGTTCAGAGACCAATGGCACCTGGCCAAAGCTTCAAATCATAAGACCTAGCTCACAACAATTTTCAGTGGTGCAATATCGGAAGATCTTTGACAACGTGGCATGCAATGATGGCTAACAAAGATGATTCCCGATCAAAGGCCAGGGCTCTAGAATTTCCAAAATGATCCAGGGAGAGTTGTGGTTGACTTGATTATTATGCTGCAATAACAGTTATCGGGAAAGGCTTGGAGATGAAACTGGAAAAGATTCTTGACCGCCTTCACCTTGATTGACTTCTCCGGTAACAATTAACGTGATCAATTCCTGCGGAATTGGGAGACCCTCTCGAATCCTTGTATGTCCTCAACTTGTCAAGTAATGCTTTCACTGGTGAAATCCCATCATCCTTAGGTAACTTCTTGCGAAAGCTCGAGTCCTTAGACCTGTCAAGGAACAAACTGAGCGGGCAAATTCCACCAGAGTTTTCAAAGCTTACCTTCCTTTTCGTTCTGAATCTCTCAAAATAATCGACTTGTCGGCAGGATCCCAACAAGTACTCAGTTTACACGACATTTCCCAAAGCCTTCACTGGAAACAAAGGATTGGGGGCCTCCTCGACGGTGGATAACAAAGCAGGATCACCACCACCACCAGCATTAGATGGAAGTCAGCGAAATTCGGAGATGAGATTAATTGGGATCTTATCAGTGTTGAAATTGATTTGCATTTGGCTTTGGAGTTGCAGTCGGGTCACTTGTGTTCTGCAAGAGATGGAGTAAATGGTATTACAGAGCTATGTATAAAATCCTTGTTAAGATATTCCCTCAGCTTCAAGAAAGAATTGGTCCTCAGCGAAGACAGGTTCACATAAATCAAAGGCCGAGACGTTGAACTTGTTGCGAGGAGCAATGAGCTGGGCCTCCTTTTTATGCCTGTGTTTTGTAAGAAATAAGACATTTGCTTCGCTGTCACATAATTATAAAGTCTTAGATGTAGCGTGAGCTTGTTCTGTTACTTTTTATATTTTGATGTTGCAAGTTTTAATAGTAAAAGGTAGATTAGAGTTGTCTGTATTTCAATCTTCTTTACAGTAAAGGAATCAGCATTGCTCGCTATAAGATCGACATTTCCTGCGATTAAATTTTCGAAGTATGAAATTTGACACATAAAACACAAATCATAAAACTAAAATCGTGCTCACCAAAAACAGAAAAAAGAATGGCGATCCAAGCAACATTGAATCAGAATAGTTTTACTTAATCGCGCTTCTTGTTTTGGCTTTGGTTCTTAGTTTTTCTTTGTGGTTTCTCCTCTTGTTTGTATTGCTCTGTTTGTTTGATATCATGAACTTTTACCCGTTTCCGCTTATTTTTATGGGATGAACACTTCGTAAAGTCAAGCTAATGACGACAAATCTCATGGAAATCTTTGACATAACATTGAATGCTATCTAAACCCTAAACGTATACTCCCATGTATCTGAATCTGTCTCTCTCCCCGTATGACAGATACAACCAGTTTCGTGTAAGCTTTATCCTGGCTGTAGGGAGAAGTTTCACACTCTCTTCCCCCAGTTGTGTTAATTCAGCACCTTAGGCAATAGTCAGTCAACATCGAATAAACAAAGGTAAATTCATATTGGGATAATGTTTCGTATGTGCTTTTGGGCGAAAAATACCATATTTAAGTGAAAAATACCAAGCCTAATTAAATATTTTAGATAAGCCACAAACTTTTTTTTTTTAAACCCCACTAGGCAAATGGGGAAAGACTTCAAGTCGACAAGTCAAGCCACAAGTATCGTAGAAACCTTCTCCACAAAATTAAACCCCACCATATACATTACCATCACCACAATTTTCCTTAGTCCCTATAAGAGCTTCTTTTGGCCGTGATACAAGTCAATCCTTCTCATTCTTCCACAATATAACAGTCAATCCAGTCATACATTACCATCACCGCAATGTAAAAGTAAATTACGAAAAGGAAATCTATGAATAAATTACTACGGACTGTTGATTTTCGTCTGTGACAACTTCGATGCTATTGATATTAACCTTAGCCTAAGCTGTTCTTTGCTGGGTTATTTGCTGTCGTCGCATATCAGCAAGAGCTTCCGATGACAACTCTTCTGCTTTGCCATGGCTTTTCTTGATGCTCTTTGCTATGTCTCACTCAACTTCCTTGCGTTTGTGGTCTCTAGCCACGTCCCAGCAATCAACGATCTTTGTTGCTCCAATTGAACAACACCCTCGAATTTGGCCCTGCAAAATTTAAAAACTTGTGCAGTGGAATAATGGCTCAGATTACTGTTCTTCTTGGGTAAGTGTCTCCCTGCAATGATGGTTGTGTTAGCTTGAACTTGTACTGAATTTTATTTCAATTTTTTTGATCTCATTTATTGACATGTGGTTGATTGTTTTAGTACGTAGAATCATAATTTAGAACATATAATTTCTAGCGTCAGATTGGTCAATAGCTTTGATATTTCTGGATTAAGACTTTGTAGTCAAGCTAACGAAGACAAATCTCATGGACATCTTTCCACACGATTAAAGCCTCCACCGCATCAATACAAGCTAAGCGGGGCAATCTCTTTTCGTTTTTAGCTGTGAGCCTTGGCACCTATGAAGTGAGTTGAAGAGCTTTACATAATGCCATCTAAACTATTTAAGAAACAAAATTCCTGCACTCCAAAAACTGCCCGAAAAGTTTTACACGTGCTATTTTTCAAGTTAATTCATGAACGATCTTCTGGTTTAGAATGCCTCTTCCAACCCAGAAATTCAACATGAATATTTATTTCACTACTCCCACTTACACGAAACCGTGTAAGTTACCCCATGTATTTAATCTGTGTCTCTTCTATGTGACAGATACGTGGTATAACGTGCTTCATGTAAGTTTAGCGCGGCTGTAGTGGCGAAATTTCACCCTCTCTTCTCCAGTTGCCTGCTTAGTTCAGCTCCTTAGTCAATAGTCTGTCAACATCAAATAAAACAGCCTTACATGTAGCAGATTCTAAACCCCTGTTCGAGAAAATATGTGGGTAATGGCTAGAAAGAAGAATGAAATATAGGTTGCTTCCAAGGTGCGTATAAATACGCCATCTTTCGTACACTATTTGCTCCCCACTACTTGTGTGCAAAGGGGAATTGCAAATATGCCTTGTGGATACAATGAAGTCGATTCCACTGCATGTTCAACAATGTTTTGCACTATCAAAGTTGAACCAAACACCAAAAGATAAATAAGAACACTCAAGATATAACTAGTAATTAATCTGCAGATATTTAATTAGTAGAGGTTTTTATATGTAAGAAAATAATGTAATTATATGAAAAATTAGTAGTTAGAAACTGAAAGAAGAGAAAGAATCCATAATCATCCATAAAAAAAACCAAAGCATGCCCTCATTTATAGAGGTATATGTGCCGGTTCAAAGAGGTGCAATACCTCTTCAATAATAGGGTCACAACTCTAGATTAAGAGTTTTTCCAAATTCACAGCCATCAGATTAATTGAATAAGTGATCAAAAGGCTGTGTTATTTAAACTTGTGAGCAAACACATATGTATGTGTACATAAACTGAAGAGAAATAGTTGTCAAACAAATGGGGCGGTGACTGCCCATTTAGTTTTTAAACTAATTTTATAAAAACCTTACGATGGCACCTCCGCTTCATTCCTTCTTCGTCTCTATGTTTTCTTCACCACCAATTTAATTAATTAATTTTATATTATAAAAACTTCTCCTAACAATCCTCCACCATTTTTAAAAATATAAAATTTAATAATATATATATATATGTATATATAAATTTATACAAGATTAAAAACTTTTCTAAAAATTCTTGAGCAATTTCTTGAAAGCCCCCGTGCATAACTAAGGTGTCTTATGGACTTGAACCTTAACTTAGTAAAAACACATCAAAGTTAAATCGAGATGGCAAAGTAGCTATGCTTTGAACTTGTGATCCCACTGTGACCTAACCACACATTTTTTAATACGTACACTTTGTCCCCTAACAAGTGTTTCTAAAATCGACACGGATTGGCCTTGTGTCTATATCCACTTTCATGAGTGCTCTAGAGACTAGCCTCAAGTCGCATAGAAGGCGGCACCACCCTCACACTCATATAGGTAGACATGTAGTACCCCCGCGTAACTATAATACTTTCAATCATGTCTATTAAGAGCCATTGCTCAACCTCCTCATACATTACAAAAATTAAGCACTATTACCTCTGATGGAAAATTAATAGTGTTTTCATTATATGAAAATCACTTAGTGCTTGCAATCACATTCCTAGGATGTACTGCTCATTGAATTCAAGGACTTGATGTTTCAAGTGTTGAATTGAGTTTCCATCATTGGTGATTTAAGAAGTGGACTTTAACCCTATCCCTTTTGATGTCTTAAACACCTTATATCCCTTTTACAAGTCCTTTTTTGTAGTCAAATTTGATCCGTCGCTTAGATTTTGACTTATCTCTCATGTCAATGGTAATAACCCCATCACCTATCATTTGCTCGATCAACTATGTCTTAGCCAATGTGCCTAGATTTGCCATTAGATACTTGGCAATAAGCTCTGATAGTGTCAAGCCGACTATCAAAGTGCATGAGATACAGGCATTGGCTTAGGCCAAATTGGAATCTCTATCAACAAATTCTTCTTATCCATTCCACTTCCTTACTACAAAGAAGCTAAGGCTATGAACTCACGCCATGGTGGAATCGAAATGCATGTTTGCTTCTTTAAGGCCCAAGAGATGGCTCCTCCACCTCAAGTGTAAAAACCAGCCGGGTAGTGGACATGATCTTCAAAATCATTTATCCACCAGCATCCGTGTATCCTTCCAAAACCGTAGGATACAACCACCATACCAAATTCCATAGTCCAAAGTACCTTAAGATACTTTAATATTCTAGAGATTGCATCCCAATGCATTTGATCAGATTACTAGTAAACCTACTAAGTTTACTAACCGAAAAAGCAATATCCGGCCTAGTACAAGTCAGTCAGTCATTGCATACATTAAGCAACCAATCACTCTAGAATATTCCAATTGGTTTACACCTCTACCATTATTAGAGTAAAAACTTGATATTATGATCATAAGGTGTTAAAACCGGTTTAGAATCAAATTGATCAAACTTTTTAAGTATTTTCTCAATGTAATGAGATTGGGTTAAGATTAACCCTTCATTACACCTTTTGATTCTCATTCCAAGAATAACATCGGCTTCACCCATGTCTTTCATATCAAAACTAGAAGACAAGAACTTCTTTGTTGTGTTTACACATTCCATGTCCGTTCCAAAGATTAACATGCCATCTACATATAGGCGAATGATCACTCCTTTTCGATTTTGGAACTTTCTATAAACACACTTGTCCGATTTATGTATCCTAAAACCATTAGATACAATCACTTTATCAAACTTCTCATGCCATTGCTTAGGTGCTTGCTTTAAACCATATAATGATTTAATCAATTTACACACTTTATGTTCTTGTCCCTGCATTACAAAACCCTCCGGTTGTTGCATGTAAATTTCCTCATCTAATTCACCATTCAAGAATGCAGTTTTAACATCCATTTGGTGAATTTCAAACTTGTATATAGAAGCTAATGCTATAAGAACTGTAATGGTTGTTGTCCTAGCAATGGGAGCATATGTATCAAAGTAATCTATGCCCTCCTTTTGAGTAAAGCCTTTGGCAACCAACCTTGCATTAAACTTGTCAATAGTTCCATCAACTTTCATCTTCATTTTGAAGATCCATTTACACCCTATAGGTTTAGAACCAGGGGGTAAATCAACAAGTTTCCCTGTATTGTTGCCCATGATTGAGTCCATCTCATCATTTATTGCTTCCTTCCAAAAGGTTGCATCTTGAGATTTCATTGCTTCCTCATAAGTGAGAGGATCCGACTCAATACTATGTGTAGTCATAATTTGTTTACATTGTGAATCTTTTGTACCTTCTACTAGATACACAACGAAATCCGGTCCAAAAGATTTTTCAATCCTTCTCCTTTTACTTATTCTAGGCTCACTAGGTTCTTCACTATTACTAGGTGGATTAGTCTAGATAGGTTCAATGTCCTCATTTCGAGGTTGAACCTCCACCACTTCCTTAGCTTCTCTAGGAATAGATTTGAATCTATCCTCGTAAAATTGAGCATCTATAGATTCGATCATGGTATTGACCCCAATTGAATCATTAGGTTCTATGACAAGAAACCTAAAGCTTTTGCTATGTTTCGCATATCCCAAGAATATGCATTCTATTGCCCTTGGTCCCAACTTCTTAATTTTTGGTTCCGGTAACCGTACAATGGCCTTGCAACCCCAAACCCTTAAATAATTTAAGTTTGGCTTTCTCTTGAACCATAACTCATAAGGAGTGACTTTGAGTTTCTTGGTAGGCACTCTATTCAAGATATGACATATAGTGAGCAATGCTTCTCCCCAATATCCTTTACTAAGGTCAAACTTTTGAAGCATTGCATTGACCATTTCCATAAGGGTCTTATTTTTTCTTTTGGCTACACCATTTTGTTGTGGTGTATGGGCAATAGATATGTTTCATGTACAATACCCATTGATTCACAATAAGATGGAAATTGGTATTCTCCACCTCTATCGGATCTAAAATACTTAATTTTGGTTTCACATAGATTTTCTACTTCATTTTTATAAATCTTAAATTTATCTAGCACTTCATCTTTGCTATGCATAAGATAAATATAACAAAATCGACTATAATCATCAATGAAAGTGACAAAATATTTCTTTCCTCTTCTAGTTGGTGTATTATGTAAATCACATACATCGCCATGAATAATTTGCAATAAAGTAGATGTCCTTTCTATCTTAGGAAATGGTTTTCTAGTTATCTTAGTATGCATACATGTAACACACTTATCATGCATATCATTCACATGCTTCGGAATTAAATCTTGTTTGGACATATCATGCATTTTCTTTGTATTAACAAGTCCTAATCTATTTTGCCATAAAGTTAAAGAATCAACCATGTAAACGGAAATAGTAGATATTTTATTAATGTTAAGCTTGAACATTCCATCATACATATAGCCCCTTCCAACAAAGGTTCCACCCTTAGTCAAGATAAATTTATTTGACTCAGAAACCAATTTAAACCCAAACTTATTCAGAAGACTTCCGGATACTAGATTCTTTCTAACATCCGGAACATGATAAACCTCCGTGAGAGTTAGCACTTTTCCAGATGTGAACTCTAACACAACTGTGCATTTTTCCTTGATAACTGCAGGAGAAGAATTTCCCATATAGAGAACACCTCCGTCTTCACATGGTACATAGGTCTTAAACATGCTTTTGTCCATGCAAACATGTTTGGTTGCTCCAGAATCGATCCACCAAGCTTCCTTGTCTTCCATGATGTTAATTTCAGAAATCATTGCAATGAAATTGCCCTTGGAGTTAGACTCTTGTTGCTTCTTCAAGTTACGACAATCATTCTTGAAATGTCCAGATTTGCCACAATGGAAGCAAACTTTCTTCGTCTTCTTTGGGTTTTGGTGGCCTTTGTTAAAAGCACTACCCTTTCTTTTATTGTTCCCTTGATTGAAATTGGATTTTTTAGGTCCATCATCAACCATATGAACTTTGGACGAGGAAGCATTATCAACTTTCTCCCGAACTCTACATTCTTCCTTAATTCGAAGATGTTGGCCTAATTGCTCTATGGATAAATCTTCCTTCTTGTGTGTTTAGACTTTTCTTATACTCCTTCCATGAAGATGGAAGTTTCTCAATAATAGAAGACATAAGAATAGAGTCATCCATTGCCATTTTGTATTGAGAAAGTTGATTATGAATATGTATGATTTCATGAAATTGCTCAACAACATTTCTATCATCTACCATGTTATAATTAAAAAACTTAGAAACAAGGAACTTCTTACTTGTAGCATCTTCAGTCATGTACTTAGCTTCGAGTGAATCCCAAATCTCCTTAGAGGTATTCTTCTCATGATAGATATCCACTACAAAAAAAACAGTCATTTCTGACCAAACTTTTTCGAGGGCTTTCAAATACCGTCGGAAAAGGTACTACTTCCGACGAAAAATCAACGTCCGTCGGAACTGAGTCAACAAGCTGCTTACTATTTTCGACACACAACATGCCCTCGGAAGAAAATTCATTTTTCGTCGAAATATCATTTTTTTTGGCGGGAACTATGGCGCCAAACTTATTTTCAACGAACCTCACGGTCGTCGATAGTAGT
>CM031084.1:7783219-7845637 GCA_018257905.1 Gillenia trifoliata | reverse complement strand
CCCATACGCTGGAACAAAAAAAGAAGCACAAATCAAGAGGCACGAGGTGAACTTTTTGTACAAGAAAAACACATCATAGGAAAAGGGATTTTGATCAAGGACAATAAGAATGTGCAATTAAGATATACTTTACAGTCCAAATATATTTTACCTTTTGTAACATTGACTGTGTACGGATCCAACATCCAACATCTAAATCAAGCATCTCAACATCGGAAAAGCAATCAACTCCATTCCCACCACCCATTGCAAAAATTTTGTTGTTTGTGGTAGCTGCAGCTAAGCTACCCTTTTTCTCTCTTAAAGAAGGGCACTGCTTCCACTCATCGGTACCAGGGCAGTACAATTCAACTTCAGAGAACGACCAAAAATAGTTGTCAGGAAAGTATTCGTTCCAGTAAGAAATAAATTTCAAATTGACCAAGATTAATACCTGTATCATACCACACATGACCATTGCCGCCACCGATTACATAAAGATCACCATTCAATTGTGCAATAGAGGCATATGAACGAACTGAACTCATTGATCTCAGAGGTTTTATCATATCCTGAGAAGGATAATAAGCATCAAATGCCGATAAACATGATTCGCCATCATATCCACCAACTAGATACATTGAATCATTGGGATCATAATGCAGCACATTCCATGATTCAGTATCCTTCTCATCAGTATGTGCCTTGGAAGGTGTAGACCCAGATTCCAATTGTAGACAAAATTTTAAGCATCGAATTTCCGTCTCTGCCTGCTCCTGAAATGCCGGTGTAGAACTCCAAATTAATAAGAAATAAGATAAATGAAGTTGATTATGAACTATTAGCTATAGACAGTTCATGGGTTCTGACTGACACAGGTCATAAGAAAGGCAAGAAGTCAGAAATTAATATCAAAATTCTTCAGCGGGACTTTTGTTGGCCTTTTGGCTAACCGCAAGAAGAATAAAGAACCATAGGTTGCTTTCAGTCATTGTTTACTTAATAGTTTCATACTATGATTTTTATGTGCAACCAGAACCTTCCTCAGACCAATTTAATATAAATTTTCTATTCTAGCAAAAATGGTATAATCTCAGCTTTTAATCACGAACTGTTGTTTTAATTGTCTAAAAGAACATTACAACAGGAAAGCTCAAACTAACAGCAAGATATATGTAAAAACATAACTGCAAAGGTGCTCTACCAAAACTTCTAACAACTTTCCAAAACCAAAAGGCAGAAACTTAAAACCCAACTCCTGACAAGAGTTAAAAAAAATCCCTTCGTCATCCAAATATCACTTTCATCAGGTCTGGACCTGGAATTCGTATATGGCAACCTCGTAATTTGCAAATTGATGAAGAAACTAACAAGGATAAACAAAGAGCCTTTAGTATGCAAGTATCATTATGTTTTATTGAATTCTTATTTAGATACTCACTATAATAATTGGTTCATTAACAGATGGAAGCGAAAGGAAAAAAAGATAACATGAATTAGAACTGAAGGCGTGTAAGTGATCAGCTGAAGCAAAAAGTCCAAAGGAAAATAGGTATGATAACTTCATGTGTCAATCAAAATGCCTTGAACCTATTCAGTGCCAATGATGAGACAATGCATCTGCAATGCATGCTATTAAATGTTGCTTACAGAAACAGAAATATGCCAATGTTTAACAAACATAGCATTGTATTAATATTAAGTACCAGCTTATGCTCCAAATAACCAATCTTTTTAGATTGTTCTGTGACCTCTGTCTTAAAAGCTTTGAGCTCCTCCACCTCTTGAATCAACTGATATAAATATAATAACACATAAGGTTGGTTGTAAATAAACAGAAACTTACAGAGATACCTAAGATTGGACTTTATAATTTATGGACAACTAAATGATCATTTACCTTTGCCATGATTGCCTGATACTCAGACACGGATCGATGACTCTCTCCACTCTTCTGCTCAGATGAGGAGTGAGGACTTTCTCCACTCTTCTCCTCCAAACCAAATGCCTCCCTTGGATTCTCATCGTCCTCCAAGATCAATTCTTTTAAGACATGATGATCTACAGCAACTCCTGTCAAAGACATGTCTTCACCTTCACTACTCTTGAGGTTAGATTGGAGTGCTAACTCTTTCAGTTTCATGAATATAAGTTCCTCCTCCGCTTGCTCAGCCTCCATGATATCTATTTGGGCGTTGAATGGATCATTTCTTTCAACTAACTTTGTGGAATCCTCTGAAGTAAGCGGTTTAAGCCATTCTAATGTGCCAGCTGAGGTAACAGCTTGAAACGTATCGCTCCACTTAATTTTATTCCGTGGTAAAGAACCTACAGATGTACTTGAAGCGATTCCAGCAGTTGCTAACAAAGATATCACCTTACTTGTTTGAGCGTGGTCAAGCTCAAACCAGAAATGACGCAGACTGTAGTAGTTGTCGACAAGTATCGGTTTAAACTGACTTTCAAGCACTGGTCGGCACTGCAGCCGGACACGGATTTGAACCTTAATGTATGAAACATAATATAAAAGTATTAAAAGACTTTTTTTGACCGAAACCCTGTTTGCTTAAAATGAAATTACAACGCAGGACAATTAGATCTGTTATGTGAAACATCAATTTAAATACCTGAGCAGGAAATTGTGTTCTCTCTGAACCATCAGTGGTCCATCCATACGGGTTAATATTCATTTGGCCGCGGCTAGCAGCCTCAAAGATTCCATGAAGTTTCCTATCACTATAATTGAAGAGAAAAAGTGGCAAACCAGGAGTGATATTCTTTACATATGAAAAGTGTGCACCTGGTAAGCCTGAAAGAATATAGAACACAACCCATAAAATACAACTCATGAGTTTATGGACTCAAAACTAAAACAAGAAATTAGCAGTAGTACTAGTACTGTATGAAAACAACAGACAAAAAGATCATTATTTGCACAAAGTTTCGTGCACACAATAAAACTGGCTAGTGGCTACATTATTTCGGGGCTCATTACAAGAGAATCTAATGTGAAGAAGGCCCGAAAACAAAATGTGAAGATGGCAATGCACTTGCAACGTAGATAAGGAGAAATTGGGGCACATGAAGTTCAATACCAAATTACCAATAATCACTACACCACTGGTTTAAAAATTCAAAGCAATACACTTCACCAAATGTAAAAGTGAAACGGGGAATGGAAATATTAGGAACAAAACACACGATAAAGTTCAGGACACTGACCAAAGAGTTGTTTAGATAGACATTCTTCGATTGTGGTTTTGGTGCAACCAAATACGACTCCACCAAGGTGATTCTTGCTCAAATTTCTCATGGATGCAGAATAGGGCACCAGATCTTGTGGAGGCACAGTAAAGGTTTTTGGTTTCCTTCCGGCCCCCATTTTATGATGCAGACAGGACAATTTATATCAAAAATCTGAAAAAGAAATAAAGATCATGCGCCATATACAGATTCACATTCATAGAATACAGGCTACCAGAAAATGAATGAAACGGGAATGGGAAGGGGGGAGGAATACCAATCAACTGATAAGGACCATCAAGTGCATCAGATTTCACCAACTTTTCAAATGAGTAAAGTTATGAAACAACTACGTTATAAAACCACCACTCTGCATTTCTGACTGATTTGTTTGAAACATTTGGCTGCATGCTTGACAGACCAACGCCGCGTGTTGATAGAAGGCCTATGCGTTACGTTGAATAGTTAATGTCTACTAGTTCTTCATCCTCTTTTTGTATTTTATTCAAAAGAAAAAAAATCATAATACTTACTAAATTATTATAAGCATAAAGACATAGAGACCAAAATATGAAATGCAATTCATTCTTCATATTCTTTTTCCTTTTTTATGACAAGTTATTTACTGAAAAGCACTCTAATGGGTAATGGAGAAAAACCGGTAATTCTTGTCATTATGTTTCCTTAAAAGAATAAAATGGTCAAATATGAATTAAAAGACTGTAACGGAAGGCGCAAAATTCAAGAATAAAATATAGCAAACTGAGAAGTATCATGAAACAGCCTCGGTGGGGAAAAGAAATGCACATGAAAAAATAAAAACTGCATTCAGCATTGTCTTATAAAGTTCATAAACCAGTAAGTATAACGCTCTGTAGAGGAGCTGAGTTTAAGTTCTTAGTTAATTTGCAAAATACGAAGAACATGCTTCAGATACATGGCGTGCAAGAACGGTATGTCCTTAAATTCGATCAACAATGTTTTGAGATTTAACTGATAATTTGTACTTTTGTATACCCTTAATAAGTACATTTCGAAAAATAACTTTTACTTGATGATATTACAAAGATAATGCTTACATTGGCATGGAGTTTCATCACCAAGTCCAACTACAGGACACTATAATGCAGGTATTTATACAAGTCTTAACAAATTTGAAAAAATTAACAGCATTAAATGGAAAGCTCACGCAATGCGGGTAATCCGCGGAATCAAGCAACAAATAAACAATTAAATTACAAATTGTAGGAAAAAATCGAGAAAAGAAAAACCCATTCATTCAATTTTTGTGCAATGAGCAAACTCAGAAAAGCACAAAATAGATAAAATATATCAGAATTCACAGTTTCGGAACCAGAAACAAATAAAAACGCCATTTTTGAAAACTGGAGTCGCTGATTAAAAGAAAAATGGAAAGAAATATGCACAAACCCACTAATTTATTATTCAAAAACCCAAAAAGATTATATCTTGATGAAAACCAAGATCATCGAAACAATGTCTCACCCTAGAACCCTAAGAATTCCATGGAACTCTGCAACGAACTACCCGAAAAAAAAAGAGGCAAGCTTTTCGTCTTGATCAAACCGGATGATTGAGATAACCAGCACATTTCGATATATTCGTGTACAAAATAAATACAGAGAAAACAATTAGAGAGAGAGAGGGAGGAGAGAGAGAGTACCGTACAGTAAGTGTCTGACAAGGGTTTAAGGGGGACGAAGGACCCTTGCCGAGAAAGGGAACGCCAGAGCGCGAAAATAAGCGAGCTTCAGCTCTTATTTACCAAATAAAGGCAAATATTTTCGCTTCCTTTTTAACTCAAGCTTTAATTTAATAAATAAAAAAATAATCAACAGACATAAATAATATGTATAAGCGAAGAAAATGAGAGCGTGAAAATTATAACTCACAAATAAAAAAGTCCAACTATGCCTCATGCACTCTTTTATGGGAGGAGCTATTTTTTTTATAAATTACAATTTGATACATATAATTTTCTTTCGTCTTGAATATTACAACTTGACACACACACCTATATATATAAATTACATTTATAAAAAATACAAAGATAAAATTATGTGCGCACGTATCAAACTGTGACTACCAAAATTTTGTGTATGCTAACACTTTGGTTTTTTAACAACTAGTGTTCATGATTTTAAACTGAGAGCCTCTTGAATAAAGTGTGCATGAGTACAACTAGACTAAATGATTATATTATTGAGTGAAGATGTGTCGAATATAACAATCACTTTATGGTTGATGTATTAAATAGGGAGAAATTTCTACACATCTTTTCTTCTTCTGCACAATCTTTTTCCTTCATCTTTGAATTAAATAGACCATGGGAGTATCAAAATACATAAATAAAAAAGAAGAAACAAAAAAAAGTTGTGGAAATTAGTTCCCATTAAATATCATATAGTATTGTCAAGTAATGTACTAAGAAAAACTATTCTTTCCCAAAAATGACAAATAAAATTGGCCCATGTCACATGCGTGATCAATGTAGGCCCAAATAGTGTGACTGAGCATAGAAAATTCATGTGAACAAGGAAAAGTGGGATCAACACTTACCTCTTATGGATTAAATTCAAGTCCTTGAAGCTTTTTATTTTTCTGGTAAACTTGTCGTTTTTAACTTTATTGCTAATTGCTGACTGTATATTTTCTTTTTTAGGCCGATTCCATCAAAAGGTAAAATTGATAAGATAAAACAAAAAATAGAAATAAAAATAAAAATAACTTATGAAAACCAAAAACCCAAAAAACAAAAGAAATTCCATGAGGCCTTAGGAGCCCAAAAAGACTATGGCATGAAGTGAGGCCCAATGGGTTAGTGGAGTTGGGCTATCCCAAAATGATGTAGAAATAATTGGTCCAAAATACAGACGTTTCATTCCAAGTAGCCAAATAAAGCTCGCCTCGTGAGTCGTGAGGGTGATGATTTTTGCACTCTCTATCTATCGAGAAGGTCTTGGGTGAGGCACCCGTATGTGGTGGGCTATGGGGTGGTGTGAGGGGAGAGGGTGGAGTCATTATATGAGATAGTGGTGGGTCTCAAAGCAGTGGATAGTGGGCCATGAATGAGGGTTTTGTGTTTAGGATCTGCACGGACATGTAATCCTCCGGGTGTTGGACCTCGTAATTTCTCCTAAGACCATCTCCAGTCATGGAGAGCTAAACTTATCCCCGGATAATATTTTGGCCCTCTAAAAAATAATATTTTAAGAAATAGTGCTTAGCTAATTTTTTCCATCTCCAACCATGCATGACTAACTTTCTTTATATTTTATAACTTTTTAATATACTGAGAAAAATATAGTGCAACACTTATACATTTACTACTGTGTACCCTTGTTTAAATTAAATAAACCACCACTTATACTTTATCAAAAAAATAATTTTTGTATCTCTTTTTTTTTTTTTTTGGAGTTTTTCTAGTCACACCCATTATGTGTGAGGGAGAGAGGGAGGGTGCTGGGGTTGTGGCCCTGTGGGTGTGTTTTTATCACCAAATTGCCCTTAAACACCAACACAGCACACCAACAAGTCTAGTCTAGTCTAGTCTAGATGCTCGGTTGAAGGTTTATAATTTGACGAGGACTCAAACAAGGCTATCAAAAACACCAAAATAACAACAATCTTAGGCGCCATCTTAAGAGCTTGATGAATGAATGAAACAATGATCTTGCAACCGGACCCTAATCATACATACAATATCCACATTTATATTATACTACTTAAATATATTTTGGTCTGAAATTTGGTTTAATAAATGCATCAACTATGATTGTGTTCTTTGCTAGAGAAAGAAGACGAAGAAAAGATTAGCGTTTGTGGGGGCGGGGGCGTAAATAGAAATATTGTATTAAGCTTCAAGTAATATGATCTTTTTTGTCTTTTCACACAATTAAAAATACTAAAAAATGGGTTAAATTCACTTTACTACCCTCAAGTATTGTGAAATTCTCACTTTACTACCCTTAGTTTTTTTCGTCTCACTTTCATACCTAAAGTTTGATTTTTCTGACACTTTCATACCTCCGTTAAGTTTTCTGTTAAAGGTGACGTGGCATTGTACACAATTTAAAAAAAAAAAGATTTTTCTGACTCTCTCACTCTCTCTCTCTCTCGCTCCTTGAACCCAGCAAACGACTCAGCCAAGAAGGCAAGATCGTCATCCGTGATGCACATCCGCTTCAGGCATAGCTTCTCGAGCCAAGGGTACTCCTTGGCCATGGAGGACACCCACGGCGCCAAGTGAGCCCCCCAATTGGCCGACATGAGGTTGAAATCAGCGAACCAGGGCTTGCCCTTGATGGCCACGGTCCAAATCCGGGTAAACTGGGCTGTGACCCGACGAAGGGAGACAGCGTAGCAGTTGCCTCTCAAAAAAATTATTGTCAAATACAAGGGTGACTAGATGAAGCGCCCCGTATCCGACGATGAGGTTGCTTGGCTCGTGAGATTGCTTGTTGAGTTTTCCGGTTGGATAAATGAGCGTCTTGGACTAAACCAGTCAGAGAGCAGCCAAGCAGACCCTACATATGTAGAAGTGTCGAGCGATGTTTTGGGCAATGTCTTTGGACCGACGGATACGATGAAGGCGGTGATGGGTGCTGTAGGTTCTTGGCTTGTGATGTTGGGAGTGGCAATGGTGAAGCTAATGAGGAAACATGGATTGAGGGTGAATCTGAGGATGTTGGCGTCAAAGAAGGTTGTAATGGTTTTGCTTTTGTCTGCTGTATATAGCATATTGAAGAAAGCTTTTGGAATGTACCAAAGGGTGTAGATTAGGGGGGTTTGAACAGAGATGTTGAAAACAGAACTTTGCTTACTCGCACATTTTTTTTCACGGAATTTTAATTGCCTCTCAAAAAAATTTTAATTGTCTACAGTAATTTTTATAATTTTTTTAATTGTCTACAGTGTTTTTAACGGAGTGGTTAACGGAAATACTAACGGAGGTATGAAAGTGTCAAAAAAATCAAACTTTAGGTATGAAAGTGAGACAAAAAAACTAAGGGTAGCAAAGTTAGAATTTCACAATACTTGAAGGTAGTAAAGTGAGTTTAACCCTAAAAAAATTAAACTTAATAATGGAGTGAATTTAGATTAGTGAAAGTGTTTAAATAGAATAACTCTTAATCAATTATACAAATCAATCAACCCACGGTCCACCAGCGCCACCTCCCAATTCCCAGCCGCACAGACACCACCCCCAAATCTCCCCACGGCTCCAAAACCACCCATTTACCCCTCCTCTGTATATGATCTCTCTCGTCGTCGCCGGATCCGGCCAAACCAAAGTCACAGACGTCGGCGGACACGGAGATTGGAAGTCGTTGGAATTCTAACACACGAGCATTTGCTGAGTTTCAGGAACCAAAAAAAAATAGTAGTGCAGCCGTTGGATTTCAACGGCTTATCATCCAGACCGCTCCTTGTACTGGTGCGTGGCACCTCCATGTGCTGCTGCTGCGCTGGACCACTGCTTCCATTTGGGCTGCATATGGTGGGGCCCACGGGCTGGGTATTCCTAAGAGAGCAACTTACATAAAACGAGTTTACTACCATATGATGTCCCAATCCAATAACACATTGTCATGTGAAAAAAAAATTTGCACTTGACAATGTACTATTGGATACAGAACGCCACGTAGTGGTGAACCCGTTCCATGTAGTCATTCTCTATTCCTAGCCTGCCTTGGGAGAAGGATTCACATGACAATGTATTATTGAACTGAAACATCACATGACGGTGAACCTGTTCCGTGTAAGTTGCTATTCTGCCCTAGGTTAAACTTGAACCGAATCTTTTGCTTTGATTCCTTTTGGCCCTATTATTGGAGACTGATTTTGTCAATTTTAGTGCTAAATGTGGAATTTGGCACGTGGCTGGAGATGGCCTTGGTGTAAACGGATAAAATTGGAGTGTGAAAATCATAAGTTGAAACTTGTTATGGCATTAGCGTGATTTTCACACTTCCTTTTTAGCTGATTGGTTTCTTCTCGTACGTAAGGGCATTCATAAAACAGATTAATTACCCTAGAAAAAGCTCACAGTAGATTAGAACTAGATTAATGTGCTAATACAAACTATATAATTGTCAGTGGCATTGGCATATACAAGCAACCATGCCTTGATTCTCCAGATTTCTTTACCCTCGCCTGCCATGTCCAGTAACATACAACTTTTTAAGGTCTTCAACCTTCGCACCAAACTTTTAACTGCTGAATTTCAAGCTCCGCCTTCTTCTGAAATGCCGGTATAGAAATCAAAAGTCAGACGAAATACGGAATAAGATCAATCAAGTCGTTTATGCAGCATTAACTAATTTCACAGTTTAATCTAACTTTTCTGTTGTAGCAAAAAATGCAATCTCAGTTTTCGTTTATCGACAAGAGTATGCTTCCAACGATTTCTCCGAACAAAAGTTAAACAACGTCATTCAAACATAACTTTCATCAGGTCTGGACCGGGGATTCTGTCCAGCAACCTCTTATTTTGCAGATTGAGGAAGAAACTAATACGAAAGCATAGAGCGAGCCTTCAATGCGCAGTTAGTATTATCAATTTTTATTTAGGTACTAATTCAGTGCCACTGATGAGCAAATGCATCCTTAACATGCTATTTAACGTTGCTTAGATGACTCAGCAGAAGAAGAAAAGTAAAGAAACCGAAATATAGCGGGATGTTTAACAAACATAGCATTGTGTTACTTACCAGCTTGTGCTCCAATAAACCGATCTTCACAGATTGTTCTTTCTTAGAGGCCTTGAGCTCCTCCACCTCTTCAATCAACTGATGCGAACATAATAATACATAAGAGAGTGGTTGTAAATAAAACGAAAACCAACAAGGATACCTAACATTAATTGGAATTTACAATTTATGAACTACTAAAAATGTTCGTCTACCTTGGCTATGATTGGATTCTCACAGAAGGATCGGCCACTCTCTCTGCTCTTCTGCTCAAACGAGGAGCGAGAACTCTCTGGTCTCTTCTCATCTAAACCCAATGGTGCCATTGAATCCTCAGTGTCCTCCCAGGTCATTTCATTTGAGACAGTACTATCATCAACATTTCCCAAGAAAGATATGTCTTGACATTCATTGTTAAGATCATACTGAAGAACCAACTCTTTCAGTTTTCCGTATACCTGTTCCTGCTCCACTTGTTCAGCCTCTTTCACATCAAATTGGGAATTCAATGGATCATATCTTCCAAATAAAATTGGGGCATTCCAATTCAGACTTGAATCACTCAAATGCTCAGTCTCCGAAGTAAGCGGTTCAAGCCATTCAGGTTCCTCTATTGTGTCATGTGAAGGAGAAGCTGGAGGTTCCTCTTGTGTGTCATGTGAGGGAGGAGCTGGAAAACAAGCTTTTTTCCAATTCAGTGTACCTAGTGGCACAGAAGTAATTGGAGCAAATTTTACCGATGGTGACTTAGATATCTGTGGTACAGGACTACTTGGGGCAACTTTTACAGATGCAAACTTAGATGTCAGCTTGCATGTTTGAGAGTGATCAAGCTCAAACCAGAAATGACTCTCGGTGTAGTAGTTGTCGGCAATGATGTCTTTATACTGATTTTCAAGCAGTGATCGGCACTGCATCCGGGTACGGAACTTAACCTTAATGTAGGAAACAAAATATATCAGCACAAAAGGCTCATCTTGACTAACTTGTTTGGAAGTGCTTATGGAATGGCTAAAAGTGCTTTTTGACAACTAAAAACGCTTCTGACTGTGTTTGACAGAAAAGTTAAAAGTGCTTATGGGTCATAGAAGTTTTAGAAAATACTTGAGTTTTTAATATAAATTTCTACGTGTTTTTAATTAAAGCACTTTTATCAGAAGCGGTTATGAGCAAACATTCTTCCTACATGAGCAATCCGAAACAGGCCCTTGTTTGCCTAAGATGACAATATAAATCAGGACAATCACACCAATTTTGAGAAACTATTTATTTGATACCTGTGCAGGATACTGCGTTCTCTCTGAACCATCAGTGCTCCATCCGTACGGATTGATATTCATTTGTCCAAGGCCAGTAGCCTCAAAAATTCCATGCAGTTTCCTATCGGAATAGTTGAAGAGGAAAAGTGGCATGCCAGGAGTAATGTTCTTCACATACATATAGTGTGCAGCTGGTAAACCTGGAAAAATGTAGAATAGAACTCATGAGTGCATCGACCCGAAACTAAAAATAAAACATGAAATAAGCAGTGGTATTGCACAAAAGCAACAGACATAAAGTTCATTATTTGCAGAAAGTTTTGTGTGCTCAATAAACCTGGCTACAATCTTTTTAGGCACACGAAAAGGGAATTTTACGCGAAGATGGCAATGCACTTGAAACATAGATAAGGAAAAACAAGTGGGTGCAGATTCACTACACCACTGGTTTAAATGCAAATAACATACAATAACCAAATTAAAAACCAAAAACTGGAAATGCAGAAATTAGGAACAAGCAAGTAATAAAGCTCAGAACACAGACCAAATAGTTGTTTAGATAGACATTCGTCGATTGTGAATTTCGTGGCACCAAATACGACTCCACCAAGGCTATTCGGCCGCAAATTCCTCATGGATGTAGAGTAGGTTGCCATGTCTTGATTAGAAGACAAAGTAAAGGTCTGTGTCTCCCTTCCGGCCCCCATTTTCGATACAAACAGGATGAAATTATACCGTAAACCTGAAAAAGAAACAAAGATCATGTGCTACAGACAGAATCATACGTGACACAAAATACAGTCTACCACCATATGTGACAGAATACTCAGAGGTTCCAAGACCCTCATAGAGACATGAAATTGAAGAAAGAAAAGCGGTTAGGGTTTAACCCGAAACTCTAAAGGCTGTAAGAAATCCGCCATCAAATGCATCAGAAATCAGCCAAAATTTCCAAATGAGTACAGTTGTGACAATACATAAAAGATTATAAACATGGTTGTAGAGAACAAAGAAAAAACCCCATTCAATCAATTTCTGCGGAATGACCAAACGCCATTTTTGAAACACAAAATAGCTATACAATTTCAGAACCAGAAGAAAGAAAAACGCCATTTTTGAAAACTCCATCCACAGAAAAACACAGTTTCAGAAGAAAAACCGAAAAATATACACAACCCATATTTTTATTCACTTCATTAACCCAAAAAGTTGCTACCTTTGAACAAAACCAAGTTCATCAAACAGTTTCTAGCATGAAAACCCTAAGAATCCATGAAAACTCTGCAACTAGCAAACAAATATTCAAGCTCGTCATCTCGATCAAACCATATGATTCAGAGAACAACAAAATTTCAACCTCTTTTGATCACAAAAACAGCGTATTGAGTAAGAACCCTACGAATCCATGGAAATGTGGAGCTACCCAGCAAAAACCAAGCTCATCGTCTTATCAAATACCCATATGATTCAGAGAGCCAGTGCACTCTGTATCTCTATCTACCTTTGCAGAACATTAATGGAGAATTTAAGAGCGAGAGAGAGAGAAAGAGAGGAGAGAGAGAGAGAGATTACCGTACTCTGACAAGGGTTTATGAGAAATGAAGAATCTTTCTGCAGGAAAAGGAAACGATAGAGCGCGAAATGGGACGAGGTTGATCCGTCAGTTGATCCTACGGCTCCTGTAGTCTATAGTTCATAAAGAACGAACCATAATTGAGCCAGCTACACTACTACACTACACGCCCAGGCGCACTTTAGCGGAGGGTGCGCTTTATAGCCCAAATATGGAAACTCACGAATTGGGTACGTGAAACCCCATTTTACATTACAAAGTTTGTGGGTTATTTATAAAATGAGTCATAAGGTTTTAATTTTTATATTTTATATCATGTAGTTTCTGAATTTCATCAATTTAACGTTTTCGTCAATTTTACCGTCTAATTAGACGTTAAATGATAATGTGACATAGACTTGACTCACATTTTAAGCACTTGTTGTCCATCAATTTTAATGTTTAGTATTTTACTCTTATAATTATTTTAAGAAATTGATGGGCAACGAGTGCTTAAAATGTGGGCCAAGTTTATGCCACATCATCGCTTAACGTCTACTTAGAAGGTGAAATCAACGGAGAGGTTAAATTGGTATAATTCGAAAACTACATGGTGTAAAATGAAAAAAATTAAAACTTTGTGGCTCATTTTGCAAATATGCCCCAAATCATGTGGTGTAAATTGCAGTTTACCCAACACTTTTCCTTTGTGAAAAAAAAAAACATTTTCTTTTTGCTGACTTCTATTTTATTATATTTGTTGATTCTATTTAAATTATTTAATTTAATGGTCAAAAATAAGAAAAATGAGCAAGAGATTAAATTTATGTGTGAATATCAGCTTATTTTCTTTTCTTTGAACAATGAATATATTTACAAAAATACTTGCTAAACTTACTGAAAAAATAAATTTACAAATTTGAATAGTTAAACTATTATTTTTCAGTATTTAATCGATATGTCATGAGCATGACTAGTTCATTAGTTTGCATTGTAAATTGATCGTTTTAGTAAGATTTTCAAAATATTTTCATAACGGATCGAACTCTCTAAATTGTTCTCTTCTTTGTATGAATTGAATTTGAGACCTTTTTCAACCAAGTTGAAATTGAGTGCGTTACTAATTATGTGCGTTGAGAGATGCTACTTGGAAAAAGTCATCATGTATTTCTCTTTTGAAAATGATTAAGTAAATGTGATAAATTTAAAACGGGGAATAGCATTCACATGTGATCCATGTAAGGCCTTAGGCCAAAATAGTCTGATGGTGAACATTAGAATTTTGTGATGAAGGAAAGGAAAAGAAAAGGGAAAGCTCGGATGAAATTCTGAGTTCGTACTTGGACATATAACTAATAGAGTTGTGGGTTTAAAGTACGAGAGATATTTACACGGTACAGGTACATTGTTACAATGACATTTTGTATCAAAATTCAAGTTGCATGTGACTTCACTTGCCCAATGTGTGCTATAATTTTTTGCTTGATTCACATCCAAAAGGTAAAGGGATTTTGATGGTGAAAAATAGAGAGAAGGGAAGAGGAGAGAATAAGAGCACATCCTGCCTATGGTTTGGATGCCTCTACAATGTCATGATTAAAACTTGGTCTAACAAATATTTTTACCATTCCATGAAAAATGTTGGTTGTTACGCCAGAGAAGTTGTAGTCGCAATGGTATCGTTCACCCCCAAATACTAGGGGTGGGCTCGGTTCGGTTCGGTGCGAATTAAGCTTAAAACTGGGAACGAAACCGAATGAACAGTATCGGTTCGGTTCGGTTTGAAAATCGAAATTTTTTGGTGAAAACCAATCGGTTCGGTTTCAAGTGCACTCGGTTCGGTTTCGGTTCGGTTTCGGTTTGGGCCTGTTTTGGGCTTGGTTTGGGCCTTGTAATTTTGGGCCCAATTAATGTAAATTTTTAAAAAAAAAAAATCAAATTCTGTTTTGGGCCTTACGGTTTTGGCCTTATAATGCATAAAAAAAAACTATAGTATCATCTAGATTCTATCATTCTAAAATAGATAGTAGATTGAAATAAACTTAATTATAAGTTCAAATAAGTCCAAATGAGTTTAGACAACAATCACCAAATTAATTATCTTCTTACATACCCAAAATTTTAAAAAAAAAGAGGCAAAACCAGATAAGACAGCAAGCAAAAATACAAGCAGAAACCCAGAAACCCAGCAAGCAGCAAGCAGAAAACCAGGCGACCAGCAGAAACCCAGAAAAGGCAGTAAGCAGCAACAACAATGAACCCACTCCAAGTGCACATAAAACTGAGATGAAATTAAGAACATAATGACATTAGAAATTAAGGGCATAATGACATTAGAAATTATTGAAAAACCAACCCAAGTGCACTTGACATATATATATATATATATATTTCCCTTACCACGAGCCATTTGATCATTCTCAGCATCAGGGCACAATCTTGCAATTAATCATCATTATATAACAATATTCCACCGAGCTGAAACATGGAGTACTAAAACGAGATTCCTACCTTATAGTTTCAGCAATTAATCATCATTATATAACAATATTTATAATTTTGCAGAATAGCACAGGTCCACAGCCCCAAGGGGTGTGGTTAAGTCACTCCCTAATAATAATAGTCTTGTTACAATTTTGCAGAATAACACAGGTCCATTACCCTGCAGCTTCAGCAACAAAAAATAAAAGAAACCAAAACTACATAAGATGCTTGCCGTTTCGAATAAAAAGTTCCAAGGAATGCAGATCACAGAGACTATAGATCCTCTGCTTTAAAAAAGCATGTACCGTGGATTCCACCGATACAAACGGAATAATCCACGAACGAAAATGAAACTCATCAGACAGCCAACAATTTAGCGTCATGCTTAAGCGACGCGGGTCACAGAAGATAAACTAAAACCAGATCACGAAAGGGGAAATGCAAAGCATATAATTGCAACTCATACACAGCAGAAGATGAACTAAAACCCAACTGATTTATTTACATCGTAAACAACTGTTTAGATCGACTCAACAGCAACTTCAATTTATACAGATTCGCTTCATAAGCCGCTCATTGGAACTCCGACACACCTAAATGGAAACACAACGAAAATTTTCCCACAATAGACTCTCTACTTTTTACAATACAAGAGGGTAGTGTGGAAGAACACACCACCCCCTTATAACCACTCCTAGACGCGATTTACCAACCCCGTTTCTTATTTGGTTAACATCTCATTTACTTACACGACACTGACACATTTCATTTGCTAACTGGGTTCACATCAGAGAATTTGCACACAGCAAAACACACAATATTCCATAAACTATCAAGGGCTTGCAGCTCAATTGTTTAAAAACATTCTCCCTTGCTCCCGAAGTCCCGAGTTTAAATCCCGATTTTGGGAACCCAAAATCTTAAAAAGAACAAACTTGAACACAAACACAAAGAACAAACTCGAACACAAACACAAAGAACACTTCACATTTCAGTCATTCTTTTGGTAAAACAAAAACAAAAATCTCTTTGATTGCAGTTCTTCAGATTCTGGAAAGCAGATATTAAAACATTCAAATAAATCAGCAAACAGATCCTCTAACCGCCCAAACATATTCTTCAAAACCCATCTCATATTTTCCACAAATATATTCGAAATCTAGGTAATGTCAGATTAAAACCCACGAAACCCACGAAACTAGAAAAATAACCTTAAAACCCACGAAAAAAAAACACAATAGAAAAGCAGAAAACAGCAGAAGAAGAAGATGATCAAAAGGAAGTTCGTAACTTCGTACCTTTAGAACAAAATTGGTTGTGAGATTCTGATGGAGCTCGACAGACAGAAGAAAAAACAACGAAAGAAAGAAGGAAAAACTGTTTCGGTGCTTACTGCTTAACCTAATTGAAATTGTCAAATTGATTCTTAGGGGCTGATTCGGTGCACTAGGTTCTATTGGAACTTACATTTTAACCAATTAAAATGTGACACGTAATTAATTAAAATAAATAAATAATATTTATAATTATCCGGTTCGGTTCGGTTCGGTCCGGTTCTCTGGGGCATGAAAACCGAAATCGAACCGGAAATGCCGGTTTCCTTCGGTTTTCGGTTCGGTTTTCTTCGATTTTGGTCAACTCGGTTTTCTTCGGTTTTTTGGGCCTCGGTTCGGTGCGGTTTTTCGGTTTTTCGGTTTTTTTGCCCACCCCTACCAAATACTCGCGATAAGAAATGGACTCTTGCATTTTCTATTTCCATTTTCAGCTGTTATGAAAAATCATGCAGTTTCCATGTTTTCCATCTCATCGAAATTAATTTCGCATTGGTGTGGCCTGTGCTATTAGAGCACTTCCACCCGTTGGTGGAGGGCAAGGGCAAGGGCAACAATTGCCTTTCGTGAACAGTGCTTGCCCTTATGCAACTCCACCCGTTCGTGGAGGGCAAGGGCAAGGGCAAGGTTTTTTTTTTTTTTTAGTTGGCCTTAAATATCCCACCGACAATTTTGACCGACACTTTCCACCGACACCCTCCACCGACAATTTCCACTTAAAAAAAATATTGAGTTGTAGTGTGGAATGAAGAAGAGAATTGGGGGTATTTATAAAAAAAATAATAATAATTTTTTAATCTCAGATTAATCCAGGCCGTTGATTTAAAAAAAAAAATTTGATCAAACGGTTACCGTTGCGCCACGTGGTCAACGGTAAAATTTTTTTTTTTTTTACCATTGGAAATCCAACGGTCCAGATTAAATAGCCGTTGGAGATCCAACGGCCCTGGAGTTGCCACGTCAGCATGCCCTTGCCTCCGGAGGGCAGCTGCCCTTGCAATTCTTGGTAGGGCTTGAGGTAGGGCTGGGTTGGGCCCACCTCTTGCCCTTGCAATTGGACATGGGTGGAGCAAGGTTTTTGGCTTGGTAGGGCTATTGGCCCCAATTGCCCTTGCAATTGGGTAACCGGTGGAAATGGCCTTACAAATCAAGTATTTTCTCTGAGTTTGGGTGGGTCCTGGACTCAAATACTCCGAGATGGATCATCGATATACTTCTTCGGCCCAGTCCAATGTAGAGTCACCTGGGCTGGATTCACAAACATTCTTTATAGGCCCTGTTATCACCAATCTTGTATCTTTTGAACCATACCTTATTTAGGTTTTTTTTTTTAAGCCGATATTTTAAAGTACAATAATCTAATAATTATAACATTTGGAATTCCACTCTAAGAGAGAATGCACACTATTGGCCTTAACCCGCATTCGTTTGGATTGTGTAAACCAAAGTTTTTGCTCTTTTTCTCGGGTGCCTGTAAATACTCACTGTCGACACATATTTGACTGGTAAATTTGATTCTTGAAACTGTAAGCATATAAACACAATCAAAAGGACAAAAGTGATTTTATGTATCTGGATTCTTCTGGTTGCAGAAAATTAGTTGAAGGGTTAGGTCAAATCGAAATACACTGGTCATGAATCGGAGTCTAGGAAGTTGGAAGCTTTAGAGAGTGGCAGGGTTACCTCTGTGTCAATCACTCAATCGGTCCAATCAATCAGTCACTGGATTTTGTTTTTGGTCAATTCCCTTCCCTATTTACATTTTAATTTACCAAAGGCAGGTAGAGTCTTTCTTGCATACCCCGGGGTACGGAATATTCCAAATTTTTTAACGGTTAGATTTTTGTTTTAAAATATAAAAATCAAGATCCAACGGTTAAAAAATCCGGAGTACCCCGTACTCAGGAGCACCTAAGAATTTTTGAACGCAGGTAATCTAACTATCTCAATTTAAATATTAATTTTTTGTGAAATAATTATTATTTTTAGTGAATAATTTTCCTGTATGCACCTCTTCCTTGTTGTTGCAGACTGCAGTCGTTAGTTGGAGTGAATAAGTAGAAGGTGAATAAAAAAAAAAAAATTGCATAAAAAATGATCGTGTGAAAATTATTACTCATACAAATACTAAGGTTTCAGAGTCCACACTCCTTCGCCCTTGTATCTTTCGCAATCCTTTTTCCTCTGGGACTTTTTCGAGTAGTTGAAAATTGGAATGCATAAACGCAAAAACTATGAAAGAAGTATAACAGAGGAAAACATTTTTCTTTAATGTTGTGTAACGTTGAATGATATATAAATATATTACTGAAATTGAAAATAGAAGAACTAAAAAGTTGTTGAAATCAAATCTAACAGTTATAACACCTGCCGTAGTATTGAATGAGAAAATAAAAAATAGAAATATAAAGATCTCATCCTTCAGAACTGATTACAAAGTCAAGAAATTGTAAATGTAAATGTACCAATTTTCAGCAATGGTTTCACAAAAAATTCTTGAGTGCTCCGAAGTATAAGATACTCTAAATTTTGTAACGGTTGAATCTTAATTTTTATATTTTAAAATAAAAATATAATAGTTAAAATACCTAAAGTATTGAGTACTCCAAGAACTAAATAGTTGTTGAAATCAAATCTAACAGCTATAACACCCGCCGTAGTATTGAATGAGAAAATAGAAGTATAAAGATCTCATCCTTCAGAACTGATTACAAAGTCAAGAAATTGTAAATGTAATGTACCAATTTTTCGGCAATGGTTTCACAAAAAATTCTTGAGTGCTCAGAAGTATAAGATACTCTAAATTTTGTAGCGGTTGAATCTTAATTTTTATATTTTGAAATAAAAAATATAATAGTTAAAATACCTAAAGTATTGAGTACTCCAAGAACTAAATAGTTGTTGAAATCAAATCCTATGACTATAACACCGTAGTAGTATTGAATGAGAAAATAGAGTATAAATATCTCATCCCCGGGCGATTACAAAGTCAAGAAATTGTAAATGTAAATGTTACCAATTTTTGACAATGGTTTCACACAAAAAATTCTTGAGTGCTCAGTATAAGATCTACAAGAATTTTGTAACGGTTGAATCTTAATTTTTATATTTTAAAATAAAAATATAATAGTTAAAATACCTAAAGTATTGGAGAGTACTCAAGAACTAAATAGTTGTTGGGGAAATCAAATCCCATTTATGCGCCGCCGTAGTATTGAATGAGAAAATAGAAGTATAAATATCTCATCCTTCGGAAGCGATTACAAAGTCCAGAAATTGTAAATGTAAATGTACCAATTTTTAATAGTAGTTTCACAAAAATTCTTGAGTGTTTCAGTATAGATACTCTAAATTTTGTAACGGTTGAATCTTAATTTTTATATTTAAAATAAAAATATAATAGTTAAAATACCTAAAGTATTGAGTACTCCAAGAACTAAATAGTTGTTGAAATCCAAATCTAACGGCTATAACACCAGTAGTATTGAATGAGAAAATGAAGTATAAATATCTCATCCTTCATAACTGATTACAGTCAAGAAATTGTAAATGTAAATGTACCAATTTTCAGCAATGGTTTTTCACAAAAAATTCTTGAGTGCTCACGAAGTATAAGATCTCTAAATTTTATAGCAGTTGAATCTTAATTTTTATATTTTAAAATAAAAATATAATAGTTAAAATACCTAAAGTGAGTACTCCAAGAACTAAATAGTTGTTGAAATCAAATCTAACATTTAGAGCAGCGCCGTAGTATTGAATGAGAAAATAGAAGTATAAATATCTCATCCTTCAGAACTAATTACAAAGTCAAGAAATTGTAAATGTAAATGTACCAATTTTCAGCAATGGTTTCTCAAAAAATTCTTGGGTGCTCCGGAGTATAAGATACTCCGAATTTTGTAACGGTTGAATTTTAATTTTTATATTTTAAAATAAAAATTTAACAATTAAAATACCTAGAGTATTGAGTACTCTAAGATATGCAAAAAATTCCCTAGTTTCACACGCAAAGAGGCCAATAACTCTCCATTTAGCATTGGGTACGAAGAGAGTTTGAAATTCTGTCCCCCGGAGCCTTGACTATTACCCCCGTACTCCCATTTAATGTCCATCTTTATCATTTGGTACCGTAAGCATAACTACCCAAAATAAATAAAAAACAATCAAACATAATTCAAAGAGCAACGTTAGGCTAAGTCCAATCGCGTGTGCTTCCGCTACTTGTGGCCGGTTGTATATAATTATATTTTTATTCTTTTTTATTATATAGTTAATTACTTAATAATAAAGACGGGTCAAATTTCAGTGGTACGTACCATTGAATGGTACATACTATTAAATAACTAAGATTTATTTGAGGCCCACTGCAAATTAATCTGAGCCATTCAATAGTCGTACCATTGAATAGTACGTACTACTCAAAATTTTTCCCAATAAAGACGTATAACTAATAAAACAGATTTCTTTGGAAAACAGAGCATACAACTTTTGGTGTGTATGAAGATGGATGAAAGGTAGGGTTCAGACGGACGACAACAACAGATTCTAGACCTCCATTATTCACCAGTTGTTTGTACGTGTGTGGACAATTTGCCTTACAGCAAAAGCTGTTTTATCAATCACCAATTTTCAAACATAAAAATGAAAAATAATTTTCTCAAAATAATTAATGGCAATGCTATAAGAGTGGTATGCCTATCATTAAACCTACATATATCCACAGCAAATCAGGCATGCCCCAGTTGGTGTCAAAAACACAGCCCCAATATTTCACCGAAACGAAACCTCCTTGGTCTGAGGCTCCCTGCAACTCTGCAAACCCTACTACTTTTAAAATCTAAGTTTTAGTTCAATGGCTCACCACAAAAATAAAAATTAACAAATGAAAAAATTGAAAAAAAATCAATTGGGTTATAATATATTTGAGATAGTTGGAACATTAATTCTTAAATTTTGGTCCAATTAAAGCATTGGTTCATGAAAATTCTTGAGTATGTAGCATTGAACTTGTCACAACATGAAGTAATAAATTTTTTGGGTTGCATTTGCGAATAATATATCTTAAACATATAAACTCAATGATCGGAATCGTTTAATTTCTTAATCATCATTTGAAGATAACTCCTACAAAAAATTTTTGAATATGAAATCGTTTAATCATTCAAACGTATCAAATAGATGAACAATTCATCATGAATATGTTAGTTGGTACATGCACTGTTGATTTGTTCTATACATTTAAATGACTAAATGATCTCCGATTCAAATTATTTTTTGTAGAGGTGATCTTTAAATGAAGATTAAGAAATTGAACGGCTTCGATTATGTAATTTGTAAAGTAAATATACATTATTTGTATGAGAGAATGAGTTCATCCCTTCAAAGAGGAATACAAGTCTTATCCAATTAATTGTCGTACTTTATTGTGTTAGAGATAAGCTACACATTGCTTTACATTGTGTATACTCACAAGTTTTCAATTCAAAAACCAAAACTCAAATTCGCTTAAAATTCAAAGACCCATGCTCCAATTTTGTCTTTATTTTTTGCTTTTAATCAAGTAAACCAAATTTGGAGGATGCAGCATTTAACCCAAAACCTCATCTGCAAAATCTGAATTTTCTGAATCCTTGGGTGGTAGTGTGTTTTTCTTTCCTCTAAATAAACCATGAGGGAGGAACTGACAAAATTGAAAGAAGATAGTAAAATGTGTCCCCTTACACAAAAGCTTTCTACTTTATTTGCTTTTGTTTCTTCTTTTTCTTTGTCTAATGCTGCACTGTGTCTCTCTGCTGTTACTGTATGAGCTGTAGCAAATATTATAAAAACGTTGGATTGGAGAAAGAGTTAAAAAATTATGATATATTTGGAAGAAAATTAGAAAAATGATGATATCTTTGGAAGAAAATTAGAATCTTGGTTGGATTAAGGATCTGTTGTTTAATTTCCTGTAATTAAGCTGATGTTCTTTTCAGGTGTGGCAGAGTGTTATGTTTAGTTTTGGATTAAAAGCATGTTTGAACTTCTAGTTGCCACAATTCTCAAGCAAAGCACTTTGTGTTATGTGATGTTTTTTTAGGAGTGCTGTCCACATTTTTTTTTTATCTCCAAGATAACCTCAGTTCATTTATGTAATTTGATCTTCTTTACTTTATTCGATTTACAGTTGAAAATTGAGAGGTGAATGTGAAAGATAAAAAAAGGTTTGTAAATAACACCTTTTTTTTAATGCAATTTATTGCTTAATTCCACAAATTAGGAGAAGTTCCTACTTACGATCGATCGTGTAAGACCCTCAGCCATAAAAAGTAGGGTCACGAGTTGGGCTGGATAACCCAACACAATAAGTTGTGGTCGTATAAACACATAGTCAAAAGTAGGGTCACAAGTCGGGCTGGGTAACCCAACACAATAAGTTGTGGTCATATAAACACATAGTCTGTTAATTTCTCACTAGTTCGAACAAAAAAATTAAGAATAAAGAGTTACTTTATCCCTCAATTTAAGATCAACGACAATTTGACAGTGGTTAAACATGATCAATTTTGATAGAGAAATAAACAGAGTTTATGGAAACATACAAAATGCATCTCAAGACATAATTTGGGGACTATAGAATCTAATTTTCGAATTTGGAAACTCGAATGCAACTCGAACTATAGTTCAGGACCATTAATGTAATTAACCCTAAGAATGATTGTATAAAAACAAACCCTAAAAAGTATAACATCGTTGTATACAACCCTAAAAACTATAATTAGGCTGGTAAACAAGTGTAATTAGGACAGTTCATACCTTTTGGGAGAGTGGTGATTAAAGGGCTTTATTAATCAAGTGGGGTGGTAGCACAGGTCAAAAGTGATTTGTTTCTGCCCCGGAAAAGTAAAAAGAATGATTTACTGTGATCATTTTTTGAATTAAACATTAGCTTTCACGAATTTTGAAGCCAATGTAATGTGAACAAACTCTAGTTTATCCAGAAACCTGTACTTTAATGTGCCAATTGTAGGATTTGGGTTCTTTTTAAAAGCCCATATATGGTCAGAAGTGATTTGTACATATGATATATAGTTTTTAGGACAATACTTCATAATTTTGGAACTCGCTACAGTACTCGCAAGCATTGAATGCTTACATCGATTTCACCCTCCTTTCCCCTCTCTCCTCTCTCCTCCCTCATTTTAATGGTGAGATCGGTGTAAACATTCAATACTTGCGAGCATTGTAGCCTACTCCCATAAGTTTACCTAGCAGTACTATTTCCATGTATTTTGTATAGAAAATGCTACACTTTAGAGCACTAGCGGATCCACGTAAGAGTCGGTGTATACAATTATCTACGTCTTCACTATTCTACACATAAAATATTCAATGTTAATTTGATATTCTCTTTGAATCTGGCTATGTTGGGTACAAGATGTTTGATAAGTTGAGGCAAGCTAGGTAGCAAAGGACAACTAGCCAAAATGTTGTGCATGTTTCATATGAAGGAGGTCGAGGTTTCATCTCAAAACTAATTGTATAATAGAGCGAGCGACCCAATTCATATGCCCTCTTTCATGTGTGGGGTCATTTAAATCTAACACGTGAACATCACATATTAGGTGACGTTAAAATACGTATATCTTTTTGTTCAAGACGTAAATGTAAAAAATATGCTATGATACTACAGAGGAAGTGATAATTAACCCCAAACCAATTGGCAATAGGAATATGAGTTTCACACTCTCAACACATCTATATCTCTAAAAGAAAATTTTCTTGAATCCGCCACTTACATATAGGGATATCCTATTTGAGGCTAATTTTAGGATTTTCAATGATTTAGAGCGGTAGGTAAAAATGATGAATGGGTCCTAATCCCATGGTTAATTGCTAGACAACCATATATGCCTAAGGATAATACGATCCAAAATTCCAAATCCTTTTCATTAACCTTACTTTGTTTAATCAGATCCCCAAAAATTCTCATTAACCTCCTTTCTCTACATAGTTACATATTTAGATTTTAGATCAATTTTCTTGTCTTTTTCTTTTTATTTTCTCAGAATCCGATGCAAATAATCGGAGTTTCTTTAAAAGTGGGGCCGAAAGGTCTTTTGCCCAATTCTTTTCAAGTCTACGAATCTGTCTATGCTTTCACATTTCATGCAAACTGTGGTAAAGGGCACCTGCAAAACTCTGGCTCAATATTTTGCATTGCACCATGTCAAATAATATGCAGCATAATTCCGATTGAACAAAAAAAGGGTACTGTATTTTTATTTATTTATTTTTCATAAACTGGCTGTTTTAAAATATTGAAGCGCCAACCATAAGACTAATGTAATTGATTGATTAGCTCTTTTTTTTTGGTGAGAATTGATTAGCTTTTAGTATATATGAAAGTTTACCATTTCTCTTCAACGGCACCTAAAATTGATTGAAAATAAAAAAATTTAACAATTGTGAAAATTAATTTAATGGTTAAAATACTCTTAATACTAAACCCTAGAAAAGGCATACATTGAATAAAACTTGTTTTTAACATCATGTGAAAAATGCTGTAGCTGAGTGGTCTTTAATACAACACTTTTATAAATTATGAGTTTGATAAGATTAAATTTGTTTGATACTTTGAGTCTTCAATAGTCAAACTTACTAAGTAGTGGTTTAATTTTTTAAACTATCTCAATCTTTACCGTTTATTTTTCAAACTACTAGGTAGTATTGGATTATTAAAGAAAAATTGTATCAAAACATACTAAATGATCTTTTTGTAAAAGTATATGATTAACTTGACAAGCATGATTATAGGAAGAAATTGGTTCGTATCAAGTGTGCTTTGCAGCTTTGAGGCGTGGGAACGCCATTGGGCCCACAGAAGACTGATAAAAAAAGGAGCTAAACCAAACAGGCCCACTGCCCCCTATGGGCCCCACTGCCCTACGCAACGATCCCGTGCTCTCTCTTCCCCCCTGAAAAATCCTTCAATTATTACGACGCTCTCTGCACTCCACCTCTCTTTTTACTCGGCTCACCCCCTCTTCGGCTCGGCTGGCTTCCCTCGAAAACCTAAACCCCCCGCTTAAACAGCGCGTGATCCTCACGCTCCCCATTCAAATTTTGCCACTTCTACAAGTACACTACACCCCATCCCCATCTCTGTTTCCCAAGCCACTTTTCAAACTTCAAACCCAAAACCGCGGCTCCTCAACAAATCTCTCTCTTTCTCTCTCTACACTCTCTCTCTCCTCAAATCCCTGTCTCTTTAAACCTCTCTTTTGTTCGCTTCTGTCTCGCCCAACTCGTTCTCTGCGATAATCATACTCCCAGAAGAACCCTCTGAGATCTCAGAGAATCGAGACCGCATCTTCCTCCTCTGATTCCGCAAACCCAGCAAAAACCCAGCAACTCCACCTGCATTTCCTCACACAGGTTCCATCTGGGAATCTCTCAAAACCCCCAAAAAATGGACCAAAAAACCCCTCTGCAAACCCTCCCGGAAGCCTCCCCGAAACCCAGCAAGAAAAGCTTCGTCACATCTCTAATGTCCCCTCGCACCCCCTCCTTCCAAGAAGATACATACCTCGTCTCCAACCTCAAATCCTCCGAAAAGAAAGCCCTCCAAGAACTGAAAGACAAGCTCGCCGCCTCGGACTCCTCCGACGCCGCCATGTGGGGCATTCCCATTCTGGGAAACGACGAAAAGGCCGACGTTGTCCTCCTAAAGTTCCTCCGGGCCCGGGACTTCCGCGTCCCCGACACCTTCGCCATGATAACCAAGTGCCTCGCATGGCGGAAGGAGTTCGGCGCCGACGGCATCGTGGAGGAGGACTTGGGGTTCAAGGAGCTGGAGGGGGTGGTGGCGTACATGCACGGTTTCGACAAAGAGGGGCACCCTGTCTGCTACAACGCCTATGGAGTTTTTAAAGAAAAGGAAATGTATGAGAGGATTTTTGGGGACGATGAGAAGCTGAAGAAGTTTCTGAGGTGGAGAGTGCAGGTCCTTGAGAGGGGGATTAATGCCCTACATTTTAAGCCCGGCGGGATTAATTCGATTATTCAGGTCACTGATCTGAAGGACATGCCCAAGAGGGAGCTCAGGGTTGCTTCCAATCAGATCCTCTCTCTGTTTCAGGACAACTACCCTGAAATGGTCGCAAGAAAGGTAGTTTGATTAATGTTTTAATTGGTTTCTACTGGGTTTTTTATTTGGCTTAGTGGACTGTAATTTTTGAGGTAAATCTCATGTTTGCTAACTTAATTGTTCAATTTTTTAATCGATATATTGTGGGATTTTAGTTGGATTTACCGGGATGTAATTTTTTGAGGTAATTCTGATATGGGTTTTTTATTTGATTTAGTGCACTGTATTTTATGAGCTAATTCTCATCTATGTTAAATTGCTTCCTCACTTAATATAAATTTTTTTTAACTGATTTCATATGGGGTTTTTATTTGAATTAGTGGACTGTATTTTTGAGGTAATTCTCATATGGGTTGTACTTGCTTCCTCACTTGGTGTAACAAAATTTTAATTGATTTCTTGTGGGTTTGTAGTTTGATTTACTGGGATGTATGTAATTCTGATGTGGGTTTTCGATTTGAATTGGACTGTAATTTTTGAGCTAATTCTTATCTGGGTTTACTTGCTGGCTCACTTAATTGTTCAATTTTTTGAGGTAATTCGGATGTGGGTTTTCTAATTTGGGGGTTTTCTTCCAGATTTTCATCAATGTGCCGTGGTACTTCAGTGTGTTGTATTCTATGTTCTGCCCCTTTCTGACTCAACGAACAAAAAGCAAGTTTGTGATAGCCAAGGAAGGAAATGTTGCAGAAATACTCTACAAGTGAGTCCCCTTACCATCAAACATTTCTCCTCTTTGTATAAAAACTGGTTCTTTGATTAGGGTTTTGGTCCCCACTCACATGTCATTGAACCCTTTTCTCCAAAGGGGTTATTGTTTGGGAATCGGCTTTGATTCCCTTGCCAATTTTCCATTTTTGTTTAGTGTTTTGAAACAGTTCTCTTCTATTCTGTACTCTGTACAATTAGTAGCTACTTACTGGAAATAGGTGTATATGATGTTCTGAAACAGGTTCATAAGGCCCGAGGACGTTCCGGTTCAGTACGGCGGCCTGAGTCGACTGAGTGATGCGCAAAACGGCCCCCCCAAACCGGCTTCTGAGTTCACTGTCAAAGGAGGAGAGAAAGTGAACATACAGATAGAGGGGATTGAGGTTCATAAATCTTCTGCACTATTGTTATAACCCTTCATTTTAAGCTCTTTAAGTTAACGATTTAAGCGTGATTAATGTGGGTTAATTTTTTCGTATGTTGGTGTTGAAATTGATTAGGCTGATGCAACAATCACATGGGACATAGTAGTGGGAGGGTGGGACTTGGAGTACACTGCAGAGTTTGTGCCTAGTGCAGAAGGCAGCTACACTATCCAAGTGGAGAAGCCAAGAAAAGTGACGCCCTCTGAAGAAGCAATCCACAACTCCTTTACTCCTCGTGAAGCAGGCAAGATGGTTTTCTCGGTCGACAACTCTGCCTCCAGCCGGAAAAAAGTAGCTGCCTATCGCTACATTGTCCGCAAATCCGCCCCTGTCTAAAGCTAACTTCAACAACTGCGAGGGGCTTAATTAGTTATAAACTTGTAGTAGTAAGATTTTTGTTATTGCATTTTGCTTTCTATGTTCTTTTTTTTTGAGGGGTTTAATCAATGCAATGGTTGTGAACCTTGTTTTTAGTCTGCTTGAAAGTACTAGTTATGTATAAAAGGATGGCATGATATAATATAGATGAAAGCATATCTATTGACTTCGGTTTAATACCAGTCTCAATTCTTAATAGTGGGTTTGGACGAGTGGCTTTAAAGTTCCATGGAACTTTAGCTAAATTCGTGCGAAGTTTTCCCAAAAAAATTAGATAGAGGTACTTGAAATTGTCTATATGCAATATGTTCGAGAGAACTTTCAAATGACACGTCGATGGGTGTCATCCTGGAAGTCCTTTGTTGTAGTGTTTGTGGTGCGTTTGTAATGTTTGAGTAGCTGCTTTCTACGAGTGGTTCATTGGTAACACTCTTGTATATTTTTAACAATCGAGTCTAAAGTTTCATGAAATTGTAAGTCTTTCATTCAAATGCAAATACCTCTAAGAGAACTTTCAAATGATGGATTGAAAAGTTACACAATGAGTAAGATAGCAAGACGGAGGTTTTTCTTGGAAGGAAAGACGGAAGTTTTTCTTGGAAGGAAGAGCTCTTGCTGGTGCAGCTGGTTGATTTGCCTGATCTGATGGCCCCAAATAATAGTGACTGCTGAATGATGATGATACGTCTATCTGTGGCTTGAAACTCGAAAGAGACTGATTAATGGTGACAATATTTGCTTTTGATTTGCTGTCGCTTGTTGTACAAGGATATGGGGGGAGAGGGAGTGTTGGGACTAACAAAAGGTCGCAGAAGTGGGGGATGAAAGATATTGATCACACTCTGGGGGCCCTGGGGTTTGTTGTCTGGGCCTCTAGGATCTGGATTGGGTTTTTGGAATCTTAGCAAGAAAAATTATATATTTCGAGTTAAGAGTTATTTTGTGGTGTAAATAGACACGTCTTATTACACTCATCGTGGGTGTTCGCAGTGATATAGGTAATATGTTGTCATGTAAATGCGTTTAGATTAACTTTCGGATAAGAAAACACTTCGAAATATATACAAACATTGGTGCAAGGCAATTTTGACTGATTAATAATTTTAAGACATTAATCTGAATGGGTAATGTGCATGTTTCATAAAAATATCAACAACTAAAATAGTCCTCAACAGTAAAGAAAGGGTAATTGGTAACACTAAATAATATTTTCTAAAGTTTAACATTGTAATTAAGACAAAACAGCAATTTGGACAAAAGAACATGTCTATGTATTTCCCCATTAATCTCGCAACAAAAAATACTTATGTTGTCAAACTAGAATCACGTTCGCAATACAAATGACGATAAATGTGGTGATTCCAAATAAGGAACCGAGCAGAAGTACTCAACGGTTTCATCTTCCAAATTGACGGTATATATAACTCTAAACTTGGCACCCCTCACCACAGCAATTCCATGAAAGTAATGATATATTGATAAATTACAATTCTAAGGGAGAAAACATAGCCATGTCATACAGAATTAGGCAAACCAGACTAAACATCATGAGTCGGACTTTGGTTGCCAATGCAACCTACCCTTTCTCTCGGAGCAATTGGAAGCCCCTCCCTAAGTCCTCCAAATGAACACGGACCAAGAAAACCCGAGTTCAACTAAATGGATAATATTGTAATGTGTGCTAAGTTTGTGACACATCACGTAGCAATATAAAAGCAAACAAACATTAGTCATAATTGAACAAGAAAACAAACGAACACAAAAAAACATTCCATTGCGACCAAATCTATCATTTGTATAAGAAACATTCCACCTAGAAACTTGGTTGAATCCACAATTGTGATCCTCTTCTCTTCAAGTAGCCTTGCTCCATTTTTTCGTCGTCCATATTAAACCAACTCATGAGTGACATTCTTCTTGGATTTGAATGGGTGGAGAGAACATCTGTAAAGTATATGCAGTTCGCCTTACATCCAGAACCGTTATTTTTCGAGGCCTCAATGGAGAAGGAAGAACCATGAAGTTCCAAGAATATTGCTCTACTACCCAAGTTATTTATTTGCAAGTCCGAGCGACTCCACACGTTGCCACTATTAAACGGCACCTTAAAAACCTGAAATTTAGTGGTTTGTCCGAACTCAACTCCAAACTGCAAAACCACCAATAACGTTCCTTCTGATTCCACTAAATACACATTTTCGTCGCGACAGCCAGTCACGGAATCAAATATTGGTAAATTTGGAATAACAATTCTAGTCTTTGCTTGCTTAGGGTCTCCAATGTCACAAACCAAAATATTGCCATAAAAATCCATTGCATAAAATTGCCCCTTGTAACAAGTTACATCAATTATGTTTTCCCATCTGCTTGTCCATTTGCCTTCTCCTGGTCTCCAAAATCCCCATCCGCCGCTTATATAAATAACCATAACTATGAAATCCGATGTCCAAAAAGGGCTTGATGATAAGACAAACTTCTTAATAATGGCATAATAGTAGTTCCACTTTGAAAAAACAAGCTCCCCATTTTTAATATTATTAATTTTGTTAATACCTGGCAGCTCAATTCGGCGACGACTTAAAGGGTTTAACAAGTTGACCTTTAAATCTTCAGATATAGACATCAACCATCCTAGAGAAGAATAATAACACTGCTTTTTCTGAACTTGGGGCAGTTCAATTTTGTGAAACATACCTTTACCGAGGTTGTAAACTTCAGAGTCGGAAGTGTCCTCATTAGCGAGGATCATAAGAAATGGGCTTTGATGTGCTAATCGATCGGCAAATTCCTTCTTAATCGCCGTTGATCCCCATGATTTACAAACTTCACGAAAAACACCAAAATCCTTCAAAGATTCTAGTCGATTGGCTATAGCAACAACGAGATCTTGATCAAGATTCGCCCAGTCAACCATCATGAAATCTAGTTAATGATATCAATTACTTATCGCTCGCCGATATCACTATTTATGACACAAGCGATATCGGGACAGAGAATTGGTGCAGAGCTAAAACGCTCTTAACCACTATAGCTACAAGGTCGCGGCGGCCGATATGACTAGGGCCAACACAAGAAGTGAAAAAGAATGACTAGGGTTTAGAGAAAAGTACAAGGTTTGGCCGCAATATTTATGTTTGGTAAGTGATAAACACACATCATTTTTAGCCTTTCACACTCTCTTTAATCATATTTGTTGTTTTTCATTTAATTTATTTAATCCGATAGTTAGAAATAAAGAGGGGTGTATGAAAAGTTAAAAAGAGCGTATAAAAATCACCTTACTATATGTTTAGGATTTCTCAAGTTGTCATTTAGCATGGGATTTCAAAACTAAGCCTGTTTCTTTGGCCCAAAACAAAAATCTTTATCCACATGTCATACTTGGGAGAGACAAAACGCTCCAGCTCCATATCTTTTAAACTCTGAATTTTAAGCTTTTTAAGTTAAATATAGTTAAGAAGGAAGAAGACGATTAACAATGTTCAATTTCTCTTATTTATGTTGTATTTGAATAGATCTACATTGCCTAGCAAATAGCTTATAGTTCCGTTACTTAATATCATTCACCTCTGCACTCGAGATATGGGGTTTAGTTCTCACTTTCCAAACATCACAATAACATTTGTAAAATCTAAACTTGTAAAATAAACCAATCAATCAAACATATTCTTCACACCAAGAGCAGTGAAATTCTTCCGAAGATTGGCTGATCCCTCAATATAGCTAGCTAGTGATATAAAACGGTAAAGACATATTCCATCTTTCATGTTGAAAATAAACGTATCAGCACGACATGGATAAGCATGTCTTGTGAAGTATATGCAGTTGGGTTCACATCCAGGATAGTGTGAAGCCTTAACAGAGAATGAAGCAGAACAATCACCTAGGAACAAGGTTTTGTTCCCCAAGTTCTTTACCTCAGTGTTTGAATTCCATAAGTTATTACCACTAGGGGTGGGCATGGGCCGAGCAGGGCCTAAAATTGGAAGGACCTGACCTAACCCGTTTGAATTTGAAATGAGGTGGGGCGGGATGAGTTGTTAAAATTAGGAAAATGGAACTGGCCCTAACCTGGACAGTTTGATACGGACCGAGTCTTACGGGTCCACGGGTCCAGTCTGTTTTAAAAAAAAAAAATTTGCAGCATGCAACCTCCACAACTTGAAGGTTCAGATTAGACTTACCATCTGTAACCCACATCCTACACCCACTTCGTAACTTACAGTCTGTCCTCCCTTCCCCTTCTAACCTCTGCAAACTCACAAGCCTCGCCATGCTGCAAATGGCAACCTACGCCCTAGGTTTGTGCCGCCACCAACACCTTCAACTCCTTCCTCGCGCGTTTGCTTCTTCACACAACAACATACATCACTGAAGCACCCAACCCTCCTCTTTGTGACATTCCACATTGACCAACGAAGAGGGGGTGATGTGCCTTATATGTACATGCCCACCTCTATTTAACACGAGGCTTTTTGAGAGCTCACTGGCTTCGATTTCCATCGGAACTTCGAAGCTAAGCGAGTTTGGGTTAGAGCAATCCTAGGATAGGTGACCCACTGGGAAGTAGCTCGTGAGTTCTCAGAAACAAAACTGTGACGGTGTGGCCCAAAGCGGACAATATCTTGCTACGGCAGAGCCGGTTCGAGATGTGACAGAATGGTATCAGAGCTACTCTGCCGTTCGGTACGAATGTGTCGGCGAGGACGTCGGGTTCCCCTTAAGTGGGGTGGATTGTGACATCCCACATTGACCAACGGAGAGGGGGTGATGTGTCTTATATGTACATGTCCACCTACATTTAGCACGAGGCCTTTTGGGAGCTCACTGGCTTCGGATTCTATCGGAACTCCGAAGTTAAGCGAGTTTGGGCTAGAGTAATCCTATGATGGGTGACCCACTAGGATGTTGTTTGTGAGTTCCCGATAAACAAAACCGTGAGGGCGTGGCCCAAAGTGGACAATATCGAATGCTATTCGTGAATCTAATGAGACCTTATTCCCATGGTGGTCACATGAACCTTATTACTACATGATCGGAGGTCCCGGACTCATTCTGAAGGCACAAACACTATGATTCGAGACAAATTTGAATCAGCCACAAGACCCGGATGCTGTAGATGTTCGGAATACAAACACTTTGAGCAATGAAATAAAGAGGCAATGATATTTGAATCAATAATCAAATGAGGTTCAAACCTCAAGGTGCCAAGTGAAAGGCGAATCAAGGCGAATAACCAAGTAGTTCAAATATTCAAAAACATGGAAGCAAAGCAAAGCTAACAACACAAGGATAGTTACAAGAATATACATGATTGAACACAAGGATACTAAGAAGAATACTTACATGGTTGAACACAAAGATACTTAGAAGAATATAAGAACACTTACTAGAATACTCACGAATACTTACTATTATACTTACAAGCATACTTACATGATTCATAACACAAGGATACTTAGAAGAATACGTACAAAACACTTACTAGAATAACCACAAGAATACTTACTAGAATACTTACAAGAATACTTACAAGAATACTTACAAGAATACTTATCGAATACTTACATGATTCATTTAGCTTGAAACCATGAAATCCGACAACTAACAATTACTCCATTTATTTCTTAGCTTAGACAAGTTTCTCTCAAACTCCAATCTCTTAGTTTTAGATTCTGAAACAAGTGATAAAAGTGAGAGGCAAAAATTTATCAATAATAAGGAGACAACTTTCTTTAAGCAAGTGATGAATGTTATAGTGGTGGGTTTATTTGTTAAGAGGTGGGAACTTACTTCATATGAGGATTTGTTTTAAGCAAGCATGCATCTTAGCTTTACAAATGGTGTAGTTTTGGTGCTAAAATTTGTCCTTTTTCATCTAACCGAGTTATGCAAAATACACTAGGACCTTAAAAGAGTTGGGCATTACAATGGCAATTTAGGTGCGAAGCAAATACCAAATTATAGCCATCATATTAATGTGGGTATTTCAATACACATGTTTGACTGGCTAAATAATACTACAGCTGCGTTGTGACCATCGGCTTTAAAATTTCTCGGTGATTAGCAAACCAACTAGCCTAGTACCATAGTTAGTAGTAGCCGATTGGCCAAGTTCGGATCTTTGCGAGATCCATCTTCAAATAGTACCCATGTAATCGCCTCCCACTCCGAATGTACCACCCACATCGACTACGGAGCGCATTAACCGGTATCCTAAACCTACTTATGGTGACCTAATTGTAAACCTGAGCATCCCCGTAAATAGGCCAAATTCGGAGTCGGAGGTGTTATATCCATTAAGTAATTATGTGTTAACTTGTCACTGTATGAATCAAATAAATCATTCGTATATCAATTATCTACAATATATATTCTAACAATATGCATGAGGCCTTAGCGGACCCTTGTTGGAAAGAAGTGATGAATGAGGAATTAAGATCATTGAAGAAGAATGCTACTTAGGAAATAACGGACTTGCTTGGTGGCAAGAAGCAGGTGGGATGCAAGTGGGTTTATGCCGTGATACAAAAGACGTGGTATTGTGGATCGCTTTAAGGCAAGGTTGGTGGTAAAAAGGGTATACAGTATAAGATTGACTATATAGATACATTTGCATGATAACTAAGATAAACACAATTAGTGTTTTGTTCTTAACAGCGTGAGCTTGGATTGGCTAGTTACAATAATTTGATGTGAAACCTTGCACACATAGGGATTTGACATAAGAAATCTAAATTGGAACTTCCACCGGGGAAGTAATGTTCTGACGGGTGTAGGAAGAAAGTATGCGGAGCTCCCGGAAAATCGTTGTATGGGTTGAAGCAATCTTCGGGCGTGGTTTGGTAGGTTTACCAAGTCCATGAGAGTGTTCGAATATAAACGAGTAATTGTGATCACACCTTATTCTGAAACGGTGAAATGGAAAACTTCACAAGGCGCTGTCGTGTATGTGGATGACATGGTTTATTATTAGTGATCGGATGAGCAAGCGGCTTTGCAAAGTATTTGTCCATTGAATTCTAGATGGAAGATCTGGGAACTTTGAATTTTTTTGTATTGAGGTGTCGAGATGTAAGTAGAGATATTTCTGTCCTGAAAGGAAATATGTCCTTGACTTGTTAAAAACTTATATGTCGGCATGTAAATCGGTAGCCCTTCATTGGCGAAGGAACAAAAAGCGAGTGATCCGAATCATATACCGGTTGACAAATGGGTAGTATCAAAAGATTAGTGGGCGAGATTAATGTATTTGTACATACTAGACACGACCTTTGCTTATGCTTTAAATGTTGTTAGTCAATATATGCATGATCCGGGAGGAGCAAACACGTAGGTGTGATCATGAGAATTCTAAGCTATTTGATGCAGTAAAGGTATTTTATTCGGGAAGAATGGTCATTTAGAATTGAAGATTATACCGATGCCTAGCTGGGCATGTTCGGCCGATGACGAGGCACTTAACATGGTATTTCACCTTTATTTAGGCAACCTTGTTATATGGAGAAGCAAGAAATAAAATATAGTTGTGAGTCGGTGTAGTAACGCGGAAGTATAAGTATGTACTTGGACATTTGTGAGATCTTATAGCAAACTTCTATTACAAAGATTTGAGAGTTAAACAAAGTCAGAGTGAGATTGTTTGTGATAATAAAGGCGCTTGTGATGTTGTGCATAAGCCGGTGGTACAACATGATAGGACTAAACATGTTGAAGTAGGCGGTTTTCATTAAGAAAGTTGGAAGATAAAGTAATTGGGGTGCCGGCAATTGGAATTGAGGCAAATATTCTTACCAAGGAGTTTGAGTAACAAGTTTGCATGGTTTCTAGACAAGTTGAACATGTTTACGTATATGCACCCGACTTTAGGAGAGTGTTGACTTCGTATTTTAGGTATCATATTTGAGATCTTTGATTGATATGAATCCCGTGTATTCCTTTAGCAACCCCCATGTAATTAGTTTCTTTCTATTTACGTTAAAATTGTACACCTTGTATAAATACTACAAAGACATTCTAAGCATTCTCCATTTGGCTACATGTTGAGGAAGACTCGACCAGTCAGCCCATGGAAGAATCATGCAAGTTAATGTCAACTAATGTTGCGCACAGATGTCACGGTAAAAATAAATTTGTAGTAAATAATGGAGGAGGGCTAACGAGTAGCGCAAGGATTATGATTCCTAGGTTAGTCACAGTCAAGATACAATAAGAACATTGGTGCAAGGTATTTTTGGACGACTCATTTTGTAAGATAATAATCTGAATGCATTCGTCAACTAAAAATAGTCGTCAACAACAATAAGATATAACGCTGAATCAATTTTCTACAGCTTAATATTGTAAGATAAAACATCTAATTCGACAAATAAACAGGTCTTCGTATTCCCCATTAATACATGTGCCGCCATAATATCTCATAACAAACTGACTGGCAAAAACTAGAAAAAACCAACAAAGATGGAACGAAAGCCACTAATGAAAACTGGATAGTCTACTACACAGTTAGCCAAGCGATCACCCTCATGATTTCCCTCGCCGAAAATGTGAGACCATGCACACGCATCTCGGCCAAAGTTGTTAAGCAGTCAGCCCATCTGATATGGGCTACAGTACAGTATCAATTGAGAAGAAGAAGAAGAAGAAACACAAGAGAATCACACGAACATAGACACGAAGGGACACAGCATAAGATCTCACCGGTTTTATCTTCCAAATTGAAATTAAAAAAGCCACAAAGTCACATGGGGCACAGCCCGCCACACTTCACTTGCATGAAAATATATGCAATTGGCTTGCATCAGAGTAGTTGCGACTATTAGTGAATGAAGAAATATCATATCCTAGGAAAAATGCTCTAATTCCCCAAGTTAAGCTAATGAGCTTCAACCTTTCATAATCCTTTGATGTTTTCCTCCAACGCAAACTATTACCATGCCAAAACGTGAAGCTCCGAGATTAATATCTTTAAATAATGACTCAATAAGTTAGAACCACCAGTCTGTTCATCAATTCAATGTGAAGAATAAAATTTCACCTCGTCCAGATTCGAAATAAATGAAATTGTATCGCATTACTTTGATAATCAAATTTGGTGACCTTGAGTGAACAATATTGTGTTTTCCTACCAAATTAACCGAGACCACAAATTCATCGTCATGATATCCGTTCATAGAAAATTTTGACACAAAAATCTCTGTAATAGCCCTTATCGCTACTAGACTGTGGCAAATGCCAATAACTAATCATTGTGGAGTATAATATCTGAAGATGATCTATGCACACCTTCTAAATCGTATCAGTCCTGCTTGGGGCTTAAATTCCATGAGGAACAAACAGTTTGCATCGAAGAAGATTTTTCATGATCAGCTCTAACAATCCAGTTTGGAAGTCACCAATTTGATGGTGTTCTTTTGTTGGCCTCTATTGTAGGAATTTTAGATAATGTGGCAGGAAAGAGGCTTGCTCTGGTAAAATTGTTAACGCATCACAGTAATATTTGTTAATTGTAATTTTGTAAATTGTGGAAATAAAATACTAACTATGATTAAAATGATAAGGACATTAAAAGGAGGATGGCGATTATAATGTGAAAAGCAAGTTGCCGTTGTTAATATACATGAATTATATGACTAGTGATATAAATGTTGTTAATAAATCAAAGGACAAGAAAAGAATTGAAACCTATAATTCTCATTCATTGACATAAAAAGAAGAAGAAGACTACAAATTACCAGCTTATGTATAATTGTATTTTCAATACATAAGTCAGCCAGGAGTAACGGGAGGTATAGGGCTCGTTTGAAAATACTTTTAAAATGATTAATTGAAAGCGTTTTTGGTGAAATTGTTTTTGGGTTTCAAAAGCACTTAAAGTGTTTTTCGGTATTCACTTGTGTTTTTCTTAATAATTGAGTTAAAATACTTTTTCATAAAAAACAACTTTAATTATTTTAAAAATACTTCTAAACGAGTTCATATTTATAAAGAACAAATCTTGAAGCAAATGAAAATAAAAAACCTAATATATATATATATATATATATATATAATACCAAAAATACGCTAACATAAATAAAGCAAATAGCTAACTAGTTAATTTTTCCGATAAACGTTAAAGACATTCCTATTAGAAGCTTTGGTTGAATTCATGAATACGGACACAAAATATTAGAACGTCTAAATATCGCTTGATTTTTCATCTTTCATATTATAAATAAATGTGTCGGCGCGATAAATAATATGATAACTTGTGAGGTATACGCAATTGGCCTCACATCCGCGGGGAAATCTGAAGCCTCAACAGAGAATGAAGCAGGACAATTTCCCTAAGACAAGGTTTTGTTCCCCAAGTTCTTTATTACCTCAGCATTTGCCCAATTCCATAAGTTTTTTTTTTTGGTAAATTCAAATTTTATTAAGAAAACCAAAAACACCAATTCCATAAGTTATTACCACCATGCATTGGCGCCTTGAAAACCTTAAACCCAAGACCTTCGTCGCCGTACACACTCGACGTTTCTGGGGAAGTGGAAATCACCAATAAAGACCCCGATGATTCCGCAGAAATAGATCTAAGATTTCATATCCGTAGATGCATACGATAATATATAACCAATAGCAACTACCTTCTTGTCTTTGCTTGTTGAGGGTCTTCAGTGTCACAAACCGGGTGCCATCACTGTCCACGACATAAAATATAAGTTACATCTCTCACCATTGAACAGCACTTCTACCCTAGTCCATTTCTTGTCTCCAAAAATCTCATACATGCTGATGATGAAGAAGAAATTCATGACTGCGTAATCCGACGTCCAGAAGGGCTGGATGATAAGAGTAGAGTGCAGTACGTGGAAGTTTAATTTTTACTGAAGGATGCAGCAGGTTTCCTGAAACTATTTATCCAGTTTAGATACCACAGTCAGCAACCATCCTAGGGAAGAACAAAATTGCATTCTCCAATTAACAAAGTTCATAAACTTTGTAAACCTCATAGATGATACCATCCTCCTTATGAGACGCGAACATAAACAATGGAAGTGATGTGTCCAATCTGACCAGTAAGTTTTCCTTAGTCGCGACTGATCACTTGACTTGCAAACTGCAATCCATTGAAACTATCCGTCTCACGATCCGAGTAACAAGGTCTTGAGGAAGATTAGACCAGTCAGCCATTAGCATTGGAATAGTAGTAGCACAAGAGAAGCTAGAGAGAGCCTGTGCTTTATATTTTGCGGCTAGAGAAGGGAGAAGGCCCTATGTTCTTGTATCTGTGCTATTTATTGAGTATGATTTTATTTATTTCTATTAATGCTATGAAATCCGCACAATAAATGGATTTGAGTTACCAATTTGGTCCTGCAACCCCTACCAAGTTACAGCCTCATATTAATATTTGGGTATTTCAGTTTGGTCCAATGTTTATGGCGTTGTGGCCAAATCATGTAAACAAAATTTCAAGGTATAGAAGCCAACTTCATATTTTTCTTATATTATATATCAGTAATTTTTGTATTCCTCGTTGAAATTGCACTTCTAACTTCGCCGTTGAACAAATACATGTACTCTTTTCCCTTGCCAATTCTAAAAGCAGGAATTTGTGGCTGCACTTTTCTTTCAAATTTGGCAGGAAGCTGGAACTGCACCTGCTGGAGATGTTTGATGAATATTGTTGGTTGATAATCCTTAACCACAGTCGCAAATCCTTCTGTTTAAGGCCTCGTCCACGAGCTGATTAATCAATGAGCTTCTTCTCTTCGTAATCCTTTGATGTTTTCCTCCGACTCAAACCATTAGAAAATCAGGAGGCTTCAACGCACGGTATTTACTCTGTCAACATCTTTAGGGCATTCCACTCTTCCTTTGCGTCTTGTGAGACATTACAATTCAACACCCAGTATCCTTCCAGTCCTCCGTCATCTTGCTGTTAATTTCCGGATGCAGGGCCTCCCTGATCGCTTACAACGTTCGATCTTGTGCTATAGTAAAAGAAGTGAAAGCTCAGAGTCATTCGCTTTGCCCAGACGGCTCCACGTGGGATGCGGATTGTGTTAATGAAGAAGCAGGTTTGTCTTTCGAATGCAAGCATATAGCTGCGCAGTCATCGAATTTTGAGTCAGGGAACTTTCGTTTCGGCTCTAACCGCGCTTTTACTAGTAATTCTGCTGCCATGGATCGCTTCCTTGCTGAAGCAACTATCTTTACCACATCAGTGTTTGTTAAAGCATCCACACTGCGCAATGCACAACATCAATATCTCACTGTAGCTCGATAATGTTAAGAGTTACCAAATATGTTGATATAAATGAAACTCTGTCGCATCACTTCATAAATAAATTTAATGACCGTAACAATACTTGTAGACCGAAAAAATGAGTCTATGAAGCAAAACACCGAATCCATTGAATAAAAAAAACACAAATCAAACCCTACGAAGAGAGAAGAACTGAACCCTACGAAGCACAAAAAACATAAGCCATGTGAAGCTAAAACTCAACTCTGTGAAGCAGAAACTAAACCTAAGAAGAAAAAAAAAACTGATCCCTACAGAAGCAAAATCCAGACCCAATGGAAGCAAACCGAACCCCATGCAGCAAAAAAACAAATACATAATTGAAGGATATTCAAGGCAATTGATCAAAGTCATTTTTCTGCACTCACTTCACAATAAGGGTAAGCTTTTTTAACCATCAAGTAGAGAGAAGTTTAGTAATTAGAATATTAGTAAAACTAAAATTTGTTGTTTTCTTTTTCCCCATCAGTTGCCAGGACCACAAATTCATCATCGTTTGATATCTTCCTGTAGAAAACTTCAGGAATTGAGATTAGGCCATAATCTTTGACACAGAAATCCCCGAAAGCCCTCGCCATTGCTAGACCAGGGCAATCTTCATCCGGCATCCATAATCTATACACTCGTGGTTCTTCATTCACTGATAAATCCTGCCTTTGCATTTCGTAATTCTCTCAGCTTCTGAGTTTCATCAGTAAGGGGAAAACAAGAAGATCAATCAAGCTCAAAAAACTTGATCATCATCAAAGCAATTCTTAAGGAAAATATTAAGTGAAGTGATTTCCGCACACAACTTTCTCCGCTTTTACCATCTTCATTTCTAGCCTTTGGATTGAATAAGTCAAGGAGAATCAAAGGACAAAAATAAACAGGGTGTGCAGAAGGAGAGAGGTAAGCAGAAATCATTTCCTGATATTAAGAGCACTAGAACTAAACATACTTGGAGTATCAGGTTTCAAATCAACCGTGAGCTGGACAGGAGCGATTTGGTTTTCTCCTGATCTAGTTCCAGGGCTCGCGCGAGAATCACCTAAGTTGGCAATCACCAGATGATCATCCTGAAAATGAAACAGCATAAAATTTATAAAAAAAAAAAGAAATTTTATTGAATTGCTCTTAAACTTGGAGTGCAAAAGTACCTATTAACTACAGTTACTGCTGTTGAACCACTGCAGAAACTATCAATGGTGTTATCAAGGCTAAGTTCTTCGTCCATTTCCTTGAATGATTTAGCAAAACTGGCTTCCCATGAAGGAAGAGAGATCGCGACTGGATTTCCTGTCGTGATGTTTACCGTTGTTTGCATTGAGCTCACTTCCGGCAACATCAATGTCGCTGAATATGCCGGTGTTGAGCTGATAAATTTTGATAACTTCGGAGAGCTTCGAGGGGTAAATTATCACGTACACATCTTGCAACTTTGTGCCCTTCAAGGACCATGACCATCAAACACACCGCAGAAGTACATGCCTTTCTCAGTGAAGTCCTAAAAAAATTCATTGGGATAAAACTTCATTTAAATTCATGTTGCCTTCATTAATAAAGCAAAATGAAAGCAAGAGGGAAAGAGCCATATTTGTTGAAATTACATGAAGAAATCAGAAAGCAATGTCGAAGAATTTCATTCATATATAAAGGACAAGGGAACAAACAAGTTTTGCAGAAAATAGGAGACCAGCAAGAAGATTTTAAATACATTATGAACAAACAAAAAACCTAAACAACATATTTACTCAATTGGAATGAGAAATCGATGAATTAAAAGGAAATCATAAATATATAGGGGAGACAAGGATTTGAACGAAAACCTTTGCTCTTCCCCAAATCAATCAATCTAAATTTTGACTTTTCATATATTAGATTATAGATTGTAATGTGCAGCACATATTTTGGATTTCATGTGTTAATAAACACAATGAAGGTAAAAATCAGAATGATTCCAAATATTCTTGCGTTCTTAAATAAAGAAAGTTTGAATCACAATAATTTGAATATCTATTCCAACTCATTAGAAATACATAATGGGAATTAGAAAACATAGGAGAATTAATCAACACAAATGAAAAAAACAACAAAAAGCAAATAAACCAACAAATTGAAGAGAAATGATCATTATCTAAGATGAAAATTGACAAATTGATTAATCGTACCTCCCAAACAGTCATGGCATCTTGATTGATCCCTTTTCTTCCTTGCTGGGTGTACATGGATATGTTCCTAGAACACCCTTGCAACCTTATACTTGGGCCCCATCGTCCCCACACCTTATATTATCCTCCTCTCATCAGGCTCATAATACTCCATTCCGATTGTACACGATCATCCTCTATGTGCCTCCTCCATACAATCTCTCCTTGGTACAACAAGCTCCATGTCTCTCAAGAAATTAAACCAAACCTCCACAAAAATGATATTTCCCAAAAAATGAGAGAAAGAGGAGGAATGAAAGGGACCCACCAAAACCAATCAACACCCAAAAGGCAAAAAATGGGTGAAGAAGGCAAAAGGAGGAAGAATTGAAGGAGTGATGGTATTTTGGGACTTTTGTATTTGTTGAGATATCGAAATTGATTGATATATTTTAAAATTGAAATTAATAGATATATTTCTTAAAAAGAAAACGAAAGATGAAACGTAAATCGTGGATATTGCAATACGCATGCAACGAGTCAATCACGATTTCATGTCGTTTGGTTGAGGAGCATGAAGAGCACAACACAAAATTTTAAGGATTTTAAAGTCATGTGTTGTTGTTGGAGGTTTTGCATATTGTGGAGGAGGGTGTCATCTCATCCTGATCTCGACGTGCTGATCTCAAGAAATTGTTACGGCAAATGCAATAATACCCTTTTTCTTTGCTAAGGAGGAAGACAGTAATCTAAAAAATCCTAAATTTGCATCTCCCAAATGTCTTTAGCTAATCAAAGTACATAAACCATAATTAGGTACAAAATCTTCCCTATATCGTAGTTGGTCAACGAAAATTAAATCCTATTTAAAGTGCATGCACATTAGTATTTTAGATTTGTATGTGTTTTAGTCAAAGGAATGTGACATGCTTGCCACGCTTTCATGTGAATTCCATTGTAATCACAAATTCGTAAGATTCGGATCCTCTGCTCGGATTTTGGATTAAAAGTGATCATATTATCTTAACAAGTCTTTTTACCAGCCATTAGATGACAATCCAATGCTTGGTCTGAATCTTTGTTTAACTAATCAAACTAAATTCATTTTATTTTGGTGGTAAACTACAAAATAAATCTTCTTTCTAATATATCATATTACACTTCCATTCTTCTGCATTAGCATCACAACAATATAAAATTGGGCTTAAACAAATTGTTGAGTGACTTAGTCAATCAGATGGATTCGAACCATATAATAATTAGTTTAGCTTACGACCATCCTATTCAAAGATATTTGTTAATGTAACAAATCTATAGTTATATACTTGATTAGCAACAAACGCTTTATCATGTAAATCAAACTTGTTTAGTCTTCACAACTCTAGTTAGTAGATATCCCGACTTACAAATGCAGGGTTTATACGTTCTTGATGTGTGATTTTATTTCCTAATCATTTTGCTCTTGGTGTTTACAGCTTGTTTTGCAGGTTTATACGTTTTAGGTTTTGGTTTAAGTTAATCTTTATGTCCCTATCCCGCTCTTTTTTTGTATAAACCTATTTGATTTTAACAAGTTATACTATTTAATGGCTGAGTTAGTGTGAAAAACTGTGCTGGCGTAGTGTTTAACAGCATTAGTTACGGGCCGGCGAGATTGCAAGTTGAGACAAGTGGAAATCTCGGTTGTAATCTTAGCCGCCTAGAACTCGTAGTGTTAAGCCATTTACGTGCTACTAAGGCAACTCTCCTGGATTAGTGAACCTTTATACTTGTTTTGTTGGGCTATACGTTGATTTTGTAAAATGAACTCTATATAAATCGCTTAGCCCTAGGTAGTAGAGCTTATTTCAATTGTAAGTGAGATGTTTTGGTTTGAATCTTGTGAATAGGACTCTATACCAATTTGTTCTCTCACCCCTTAGGGTAAAAATATAGGGTTAATTATACTAATACCCACTTGAGTTTTATTGAGTTTTCGCAAAAGCATAACACGTTTGAGACATTACACTAACACCCCATAAGGTTTTAATTCCCTTTCATATAGCCTCTTGAGTCAAAAATCTGCTTATAAATTTACTAATTTTCCATATAATTAAAGAATAGCCCTATTTTTTGTTGAATAAGAAAATCTTTATAAATATATAGAAAATGAATATCAAATTAAAACATTAAATATTTAAAAAAAATAAAAATTGAAAATCAAATTAACGGGAGAGACGGTAGAGTTGTTAATCTCACTAAACCCATTAATTTGGTTTTGTCGGCACTATTGTGTTCAACGGAGATGGTTTGGTGCCTTTAGGGTTCATGTAGGTTTTTAGTAAATTGAATTCAAGATTCAATTTGGATTCAATTTTCACGGACGACTGACAATGACAATTTATGCTATGAACGATTAAAAAGCAATTTTTGGCTTTGTATCCACTCAAATGAAAAATTAGAGCGACAACTTAGAGCTTCATCGTCTTGGAACGGCACAAATCAAAAGTATAATTAAAATTACAATATTGAAACCTCGGGTTGATATTGCAATCGGTGTCGTCTTAAAAAGAGTAGGGGGGTGCTTCCATCGGTTGAACAAGAAGAAGATGCTATGGTCTTCTTCTTGTCCTTTTTAGTGTTTATGTTTTATAATTTTTGTTTATATATATAATTATAAGGGTTTTTATCAATTTTAAGTAATTAATAAGGGTAAAGTTGTCTATTTTTATCAAATTTTTTACTCAAGGAGTTATTTGAAAGTGAATTAAAACCCTAAAAGGAGTATTAGTGTAAGCTGTCTCAAACGTGGGGGGTTTGTGAAAACTCGATAAATCTCGAGGAGATTGTTAGTGTAATTAACCTATAAAATATATCATTGTATATAAAAAAAAAAAAATTATATAACCTGTTTATAAACTAATGGCCCATTTATTTGGGCTCCTGTTCTGTCATCAATTTATGTTTCTGTTCTTATTTGTTCCTATATCTTCGAGTTATTACTTGTAATTTTATGTAATGGTTACTTACTTGAAATTAAAAAAGCCATAAAATGATACTTAATTGTTTAAGTATCAATATTGATTAGCTCAATTATATTTTTGATCCATTATGTATTAAGTAAATGCATGAGAAATTAGAAATCAGAATGACGATTCCGTATAGCTGTTTCCTTTAAGTAAACATGTCATCCTTGTCCAATGCAATAATCAACTAGCAATTACTTATCAGAAATAGAAATATAAGGTACGAGTATCATTCTCGTCCCTGACATATCTTTCGCTTCTTGAAGTCTAAAACATAATGAGAAAAAATATAAGTAGATCTCATATCGAAAATACGTGTTCGATTCGGGACGCTATCCTTTGATACCGTCCGTGTTGATGGAATTGATTGGCCAAGATTGCGCTGATAAGTAGAAGAAATCTTGGGTGGTACATCTGTAGATTGATAGTACGGCCAATTGAATAGTAGAATTAATTTGCGATGGGCGCCGAATGAATTTTAGAAACATTGATAGTACGTCTTATTGAATAATATGTCACAATTGAAGTTTGGCCACTATAATTGAGAGGATGAAAATGTGGATTGACAATGATGCAATATTTGGACCGACCAAGTTGATCGAGAGGAGAGTAATCACTTTGGCTGGATATTTGCAGGCGCATAATTCTATCCTGACCAGCAAAACATGTGCTATTCCTAGTTCCATGTGCACTACTATTTCAGTATCAAATTGCTGGCAATTGCAAAATGGAACCAAAATCTCAAGTCGGTGACCCAATGATTGGCTCAAATAGAGAGTGATCAAACTTCCCTATTTTAAGCGCTAACTTTTAGTTCTTAACACGAAAAGAAGCTCTACGTAAAATAAGTTTCGCAGTTCTGAAGTTCCCCAATTGATAATGCGATATCGTGTGAAAAAAAAAAAGTCACTTATGACATATTAAATCAGAACAACACAGACTTGCTCAGTTACATATAAATCATTGTATCCCTCCTGCAAGGCTATAGCGACATTTCACAATTCCAAAAGGAACCGTAAACTCCATAGATTTATTCCTTTAATTGTCTGTCAAGACCCTATGTTGCAATGATTCTGTTTCCAAATACTTTGAAACTTAACAAACTATTTACTTTTTGAAGGAAACAAATATTATTTACTAATTGACATGGTACACACTATACTTTATACTTTAGAACCATCTCAGCCAATTTAGAAACTTTAGTAAAATTTACCAACAAATGCTTTTGAGACATGATCACACCTGTCCCTCACAATTTTCAGGAGCGTAAGATGAAACAGTGTGGCGATTATCTCAGGCAGGTTTTCGGGAGGCATAGATGACATTGTGGCAGTATCTCGAGACCCAAAAAGTTGAAATGCAATAGTGCCATAATGCAAACAAAAGTTGAAATGCAATAGTACCATAATGCAAATTCATGTAATCAAATCAAATGGAGAATGATAGCACAAACGGAATCCAATGGAAGAAAGGAGAACTTGTATATGATGAAGTATTAAATTTTCATTTCTTTTTTTTTTTCAGCTGCAATTCTTACAACAAGCAAATTTTAAAGAGTTTTCCTTTTCCTATGTAAAAGCAAAATTACAAAAAAAAGAGCCTGACTAGAATCAAAGAAAACCTGTAACAATGTTACCACCATTGATGAACAAAGACCCTTTTATAAGTGAAGCAAACAGGTCAAGCACTGACCGTAACTCTCTTCTCATACTTCGAACTCCTCTCGCCAGAACGCACCTCTGCCACCGATTGTAATGGCACTCGAGAAAAATCTCGTCGATCAAACAGATTGCCCCGTCTCGAACAGCCTGGGAATCAAATCGAATTCCGTCCCTTCCACATCCATCTTCATCACCACAGTCCTTCTCCGAAAAGGTGTTCTTCAACCAATTCGCGAAATCAAACCCCTGAATCCGATCCACCTCTCCATTCAAACCCACCATTGGCTGGCTTCGCCGGCTGAATCCTCCCCATTCCTCTCCCTTTCTCCTTCACCTTCTCACCAGGGTCGCCATTAATCTCAAACGAAGAGTGTTTCGTTCCTCACCCAAGCTGCATAAGGTAGCAATGTGACCCCCTTCTTCAACTTGTTACTGATCATGGAAAGTCTTATCGGCTTCAATGGCGAAAACATCGAAAGTCTTGTTCTGTTTCGGGTACCTTCTTGGAACCAGCTGCCAATGCTGGAGCCATAGCTCCGAGCTCCGACATCCACGTAAGCATACCGCTTCTTGAAGCTTATATCCGCCATTGTTGGCAGGTACTTCACGTTTGTATATTCCTCTTCCAGAGTAATCCACGGCTTCAACGGCTCTATTTCAATCAAAGGCTCGGCCTTTCTCACCAACTCCATCTTATGCCCAGGAACCGAGCACTTATTATCAACACTGCCACCAGGGTTCTCGACCCTGTGGCTGGGAAACCCTCAATCTCGCCGCCGCCACCTCCTTCCTCAAAACCATCTCGCGAATCTTTGGCATCGACGAATCGCAGCCATCGATGTCGCGCGAAGTCTGAGCTTTGCTGCAATTGAACAATTCAATAAACGAATGGAAGCTGTAAGTGTCCCTCGCGCCGACGTGGACCACCACAAACCCTTCGGGCTTCAGCGTCCGCACGATCTCGGCGGCAAAATCCTGCCGGCTTTGGCGACTTGTCGAGCCTTCCGCCGCCGGAAAGAAACAAAGTCAAAGCTGTTGTCAGCGAACGCAGTAAACGGTGCGCTTCGCCCGGTATTACCAAAGGCCGCGACGCTTTCTTGAAAACACCGACCGCGCCCTTGACGCCGGACTCTCTCAGGGCGTAGACGTCGTGCCCGGCGGGGGTCTCGACGCAGAGTGACTTTGCCTTCCGGGAGAGGAAGCCCTGGGACATGAGGGTCCTGGAAAACGGCGGGTAGAAATGGACGGCCTTGATCCAGTCCTTGCTGGTGTAGAGATCCGGGCTTCGCGGACCCCGCCGAAGTCGACGGGACGGCGTCGTTTTTGGCCCGCGATGGCCACCGCCAGTCTTGGCTATAACGAAGTTGAGATTTTCCGGGAGAGAGAAAAGCAAGAAGTTTGTTACGTGCTCGCACGACTCGCCGTGACGGTGACGACGTAGGCAAAGCGGCAGAGCACGATCAAAACGCCGAACAAAAGCACCGTATAAAAACGTTCTTCCAGTAGACCGGGCTTGCCTCCGGCGGCGCCGGGTTCCATCTCTGCAAAATATACACCTTTTCTCTACAAAAAATTGGGGAAAAAAACGAATTTTCTATCTGTTTTGGGAATCGAAATCGAAAAATAAATTGAATTTGTATAAAATTGAAGAAATCGTATTGGTGGCTTTTGAGGATTTGGTTTAGCGCGGAGCAGAATCCGGGCGGAGGTATGGTTGCCGCCGATGAGGGCTGGTGGTTTTAAGAGGTTGCAGATCTTGGAGTTGTGAGGGGAGGGGGAGAAGCCATGGCCGGTTTCTTGCTGGCGAAAAAACTTTATTTCTGTTTAGGCATGACTGAGGCACTCTCTCTCTCTCTCTAATTTCTCTCTCTTCTCTGTTATCTCTCTGTGTGAAACTGCAGAAACTGAAAAGACTGCGTGAGGCTATTTGGGGAAGAAGGTGTGGAAGATAAAATGACTTATGAGTCGCGGTCACCCTCCGCACTCGCACATGTGGTGACCGGGAGAGCCAGTTTGTACGCGTAAGAAGCTGCGAGGAAGGGTGAAATTTTCTAGAATATATATAGTGGAGGCTTTTGATTGCGCTCGCCGCTCGCAATATGTTGAAGTTACGAGATTGCCATTCAGCTTGCATAACCTGATGGTTACGTTTAAGGGTGGGACATGTTGAATTGAGAAAACGGATTTGCGAATGAGTCTCCTATTGCAGGATTAGGAAAAGCTAATTAAATTGTTCGAACTTCTTTCGTGTTTTTAGTTATTAGAGTGTTGTTATTGTCTCATTCCTTTCTTACTTTTCCCTAACTTCTCCGTTATTGTTTTTCAATTAGTGACATTACTCCTTCACTTTTGTTAGAGCGTGATCTTTTTGTTTGTTGATTTTCGAAAAACATACAAAACGAGTGAAGACAAAATATGGTCCGAACGATTGAGTCGGTAACCTTGATAGAATTGCATTCAATCATAATAAGGCTCATATAGCTCCGTGTATTAATGAGTATCTTGATTCGCATGAAGGGTGTATTAATTCTAAGTTGGGAAGATTTCTTATCTTGATTGAGATGTTGCCTAGGAGACCAATTTAAGCAAGTCTCTATCGTTCTTAATTTTCCTAGACATGATCCAACCTCTCTTTCCTTATATGCATGAATAGGAGACTTCGGAACGAGTAACCTCACCTGATATTTGAAAATAAAAACTTTCCGTTCTCTTTTTATTTTTGTCAAACTTTCCGTTTTATTTCGTAATTTCATTACGTGATAGAAAGCCCAGCGTTACGGTTTAGTGATATTTTTATTTTTCTATTTATAAGTGAAATGCCAGTTGATTATGCATAAACTTCATTATGTATGTATGTTTCTGTTTGTAACAAAGCATATGGATTATGGACTCATCAAGCTCCTGTCGTTAGCCTTAAATGATAAGGGTTGAGGAAATGGATGAACAATACAATGCATGGACTCTGAAAAGCCATTTTTAGTAGAGGTATTAGCTAATTAACCCCTTAAACTTTTATAATTAGCCAATTTTCTCCTTGTCGTTAGATTTAGCAAATTTTTCGTCCAAACATTTGTATCTCCGGTCACGTGTTGTCAGCATGGACAACTCGTGACAAAATATTGGATGACCCATAATGTTACTCACATGAGGTAAGAGTACATTTTTACTCTCTAATGTTGCTCACCAGACCCAACCATAACAAAATATTGGACTGAAAATTTGTAAATTTAACTTGTTAAGGGAGGGTGGCTAAATTATAAAAGTTTATGAGGATAATTGACTAAAATTAAAATTTAAGGGATAAATTGAGTGCATTACAAGTTCATTGGGTAAATCGGCTAGTACCTTTTTTAAATAATCAAGATCACTAAGCTGAGGATGGGATTATAAATCAAAATCATCCACTGGCCAAAAACTGCCAGATGAATTGGGGGCATTACTGCATGTGAGGACATAAATGGATCTCTTATTAAATGATTAATTATTTGTTAATCCATGATTACTCCCATAACAAGTAATAATGTGTTCGGAATCTTATGACTTCTGCCTGCAAGTTGCAAAATAAGAAGAAGATCAATCAAAGAAATGGTATTTAGTATCAGGGTTCAATTGCTCTAATCACTCATGAGCAAGAAAGTAGGCTATGAGTGGTTCAATGATCGAAACTTGGGGATTTTGATTCTTATTGATCATTAAGTAAAAAAAAGAGAAAGACTACAATAATAGTTCGGCAAGGCCTAATTTGTATGTGTAGTTCAGCTCGTCTAACCTATTATAACCAATAATTTTTTATTTAGAAGATTAATAAAACATCACTTGCAAAATATTTTTATTCAAAATTCTTAGACAATTTGACACATCCAGACCGGATGTACGTGGACACCCCGAAAGTCGGATGTGCTGGCAGAAACACCACGTAGGGTGGCCAATTTGAGAAGCTAAGAATGAATTGAATAAATTGAGATCAATGTACTAAATGTACTAGCGAAAGAAAATTTAAACAACAACGATACGTACAAGTACGGTATACAGTATATACAATACCAAGGAATTTAAACCTTACGTCATACCACGCCTCGAACGTAGACGGCTCAGCCTTGGCGAAGCACGGAGGGCGCAACGAAGGGTGAGTGGGCCAATAATAGTCATTTTATAAAAACCTTTGTTTTAGAAAATAGTAACTCGCAGTCAAAATCAAGTAGTTGGTTGGGCTTAGATTTCGAAAACGTACTATAATAGTAAGTAGAAAAGCAGGGAGTAAAGTACGGAAATACTTACCGTCCGAAACAGGCGAGAAAGTCACGCGTTCGGCGAGAGAATATTTTATCAAAAAGTTGTAAAATGAGTCTGGAAAAGCAGTAATCAAATAAATGCCCTCGTGGCATGGTGGCATCATTGACAACACCGCAAAACTATAAAATAAGCGCTCATATACACAAATCACGTGGAAAATTTAGGCGCATCTAACGCATCTATGATTCGGGATTCTTGTCTGACGCAAGCAGTGGCCATCTCCTGTGATTCATGTGAGCGTTGGTGCGTGTGAACAATCACGTGAAAGTGGTCTGACATAATCAAGGCAGGCAAGATAGATGCTCGTTTAGGTATTGCAAACACAGTTCACTCTGAGGATATGCTGTCGTGAGCAGTACAGTGTACTGATAACGATGCGCTCGTGTACCTGATCACGTGAAGGCGAGCGCGTATACGCATCTAGCAATTTAAATTGTTTGACGTGAGCAGTAGCCTGTATGGGTCCGTAAGCGAGCGTAGGTGCGTGTGAACAATCACGTGAAAGCCCAGTCCCCGGCCGGACGGTACAGCTAATGCCAGGTATGGCTTAACCTAGTTGAGTAGTATGAAAACATACTGCGAGATACTCTACATAAAACAATGTGAGGTAATTTCAGGAAGTAAAAGAGGATGCCTGAAGCTAATCAATATATATTGGTATTCTGGGGCCGTGCCCAGAAATACCAAACATATAACAATATACGTGAAATACCAAGAATGCATACATGGGTACCAAGGTATAGTAATACCAACTTAATGGCAAACTAGGTGAATCCAAAATACGGTAGAAGTTTACCATATCTAAGGTTCGCTAAATACGGCCCAAGGCCGGAGTCAAACGAGTATAAAACTCATAATCGCAAATAGGTACTATTAGGGAATTAAAATACTTAATTCCCTAAATTCCTAAAATAGTGCCGGTTCGATACTAACAACACCAGCATTACCAAAATAATACGGAAATCACCAATTTAATGGTATAATTCCCAAATGGAAATGTAGGCCCCAGCCCACCAAATTTCCATGGTCTCTGAAAACAGCGAGTGAAACTAGTAGCCAAGGTAATCAATTAAGCATGACCAGGAATCTGCGGGAAATGTGATCAAATACCAATTTAAAATCACAATTTAATGTAGGCAATAAACCACTGATATAATTTCCCAAATAAAACACATTTAAATAATAGGAAAGGGCCCACTCACAAATAAAAGGCGGAAGTCCAAGCACACGTCCTCCCACAGAGGCACGAGGGTCGCCAAACCTATTTTGGAACACCCAGATTAATAACGTAATTGAAAATACGAAACGGCGTTGAGCACTTCGGAGTTTCGGGGTCGGGGCTTCCTTGCTTAGTGGCGCGTCGTGTGCCATTGCACACGCCGCCTGCGCCGCCATTTGGCCTGCTTCTATATGAGATATCACTTAGGTAAAATGATTAATCTCATAAAAGAGTAGCAGATTAACTAATTAATTAAACCTATTCTTTGTTTTCTCAATTTGGAGGTCAGCACCAGTAACATGCATACTACCCAGGTGGCTGATCGTCACGAAAGTCGGCAGAGTGAAACCAGAATCGAAATTGACCTCCCACCGCGCCCTCACGCGGCAGAGAATCGGAGGCAGAGCGGCTCACGCGCGGCTCACGCGCGCGGCTCACGCGCGAGGCTGAGTCGGGCGAGCGGTGAGCGGGGTCAACTCGGCTCGGCTCGGCGTGTCTGGCTCGGCTCAAGCCGTCAACACGGCTCGGCTGGCCAGGTTCGGTGTCTTGGCGTCGGCAAGTCGAGTCACGAGCAGTCTGGCGCGTCGGCAAGGCGGTCCAGCCGTCCGATGACGTCGTGTGGAGAGGCAGCTGGTCTTTCCGGTCCTTGGGGCGCCATGGCCAAACCACAGCCAAAATCTTTGGCCCAATGTAGAAAGCTGGAAAATTGGCCCAGGATTTACGGGAATTTTCAACCGTAACTTCCTCATTTTAAGTCAAATTGAATGATTCAATATAAATGAGCTAGAAAGTGAGTAGAATCGAAATTTACCAATTTGAAGGCAGGTCACTGGCCGGTGTGGGTGGCTCCAAAGTTTCATTTAACCTGACTTACGATGCCGATGCTCCCACGTCACACCGCGAGGCCACGGGTTGTGATCCCGAGTTAGAAGTCCAATAATGGTGGTCGGAGCTGAATGGCCTTGTAGGAAGTTCGCTAGGGAAGGCTGGTGTACTTAACAATTTTTTGGGTTTGGTTTTTGGGTTTGCAGGTTGGTAGTACGGTGGCTCCCGAAATGTGTGGAGAAGAAGGTCGAGTGACCTTCCACGGCCCAAGGGAGGGCGAGGAGAGGGAGAGGAAGGCACGGGGTGCACAGGAGGATTTGGAGCTTTTGCTCCTTTGTTGTTTGTGTTGGAGAAAGAACGGGAGAGAGTGAGGACAGAGAGTCAAAAGGCGGAGACCAAGAGGCCACGCATGGGTGAAAGGCGGCCAATCAATCAGAGGTGAATTACGGGAAACGTCGAAAAATTACGCCCGTAATATATTGTTAAGGGTGTGACGTACGGCTCGCGCGTCTACGCGTTCGTATCGCTTGAGCACGTCAAAAATACAAGTGAATGCGTCGTCTGGAGTTACGACGCAAAAGTCAACCAAGGGCAAAATGTTTAACACTTGGAAATAAAATAATATTATTCGATGCGAGGATGTAACAAATTTTTTTATCATTAATGACACTTTTTTAAATTCAAAACTCTCATGAAATGTGACACTTTTTTATTTTTGTTCTTATAATACAAAAAAATGTCCTTAATAATAAAAAAATTGTCTAAGTGTTTTCAATTAAAAAAAGTTTTATGAGGACTTTTATTAGTTCTCCTTTTTTATTTCGTCTAGTTTTTTATATGTACTGGTTTGCGTTCTCCTCTTCATTAACATAATATCGACCTTCGTTATTAACAAAAATATTTATAATTAAAAAAAAGATTCCAAGGGCATGAATAAAATTTTGAGCCTTCATAAATAATTTACAGTAAATAAACACAAGTCAATTCTGGGAACCTGATGGGCAATATAATTGATCAAATTTATGGGTACATATTTATGTATATATATAAGAGAAGCTGACGCAAAATTTATTAAAAACGTTCATTATCATCAATTTATCAATGCTACAATATATTTATTAGAAAAACTAATTAATTATAAAGAAATTAAAAAAATTATACATGTAATTTAAAACCACCCCACGTTTAGGTAGTTGCTAATCCTTTTTTTTTAATTTTTAAATTACGCTAAATATAATTAATTTATTTTTAAAAGAGTTAATTCTTACGAGAAATGCATGCATGTGGTAAATCTTATTATAACGAAATGTTAGGAAATAAAATTTAATTACGGATCAGCAGTGTCACGCCACAGCTTCCATCACCCTGGCAGGACTACCCACAGGCCACGGGTACCATCATGCTTACAGGGCGCACCGAACGCCGCAGTAGCCGTTTTTGCCATTTTTAGTCCCACAGGCCCTATCCATAGGACCATTCTCGAGGCTTTGTTTGCCTCTCCGGGTCCACGAGCGTTTGCAAAGCAGGTGTAATTTCTTTACTCCGATCAAAGCGGAGAGAAAGTTACCTACTCTTAAAATGCTACTATAGTCACAATAGCGATATTTCAAATCAATTTTATGAAACAGTTTTATGTCTAACAGTCGGATTTAATGGATTTCGAGCAACTAAAAAAGGTGTGGCCCTTCCGTTGGGGGTTTGTAGTTTGTACGTACATGCATAAAATTAAGTATGCCTAAATACAATGAGTGGGTTGAACGCTCGCCTCGTTCAATTGTCAGTATCAATAAACTTTTTTTATTGTGTATCAATATATATATGTTAACTTCATATTGTAACAAAAGGATATTTTATTTTAAATTACTTTAAAAAGAGATTAAACTTGGGGCTAGCAGTGAGTTGAAAAATGAAGCAATGTTGGAAGCAATTGGCGTTGTTTATTAATAAATACACGATTCAACTTATGATAACGTTACAATTATACTTATGCCACACAAATGAGTTGAAAATGAAGCTTCTAATCACCAAAGTAATCTGCCACTTGTTTCATAATCAAATACATAATTAGCTTACAATAACGCCACATTAATACTTATGCCACACAAGCTAGATGTAGTGGTTGCACGACCTCGTCGAATTGGTTTGGTCGACAAGTAGCATATAATTGATTTAGGAGATGAGGCATTTATGGATATGAGCTGGCAAATGGTGTGTTTGTGTACTACGCGTAGGACATGGAGTCAGGATGGTTCGGCAGCAGTGGTGGCAGATGGGAAGTCGGTGCACCGTGTATGCTGTGGGCCGTGGGCAAGCAAGAAAGAGCCCGAAAAAGAACAAGAGTAAAAGGAGGTCCACGTGTCGTATTAAGTGCATGCAGTGTGGCAAACGCCGGAATCAACGCCCTTATTGACTCGTCGTTTTCCACCACCCCATCTAACTTCCCATATTTGCTTTTTTACACCTTATCATCATCTATATATATGTGTCATTCTAGTATAGTAAAATCATTCTTTGATTCTTATCACAATCAATCAAACCCCTCCTTTTTTTGGTCCACAACCCTTTTTTCAATTTATTATTGCAGTAATTTCATTGAATTTTTAGTATGCTCAAAGGGCTCTATATATTGCAATTCAGTTTTGGCCCTGAAGAATACAATGACCAAAATTCAATGAACCTCAAAGTATTATGAAGTTTAATAAAATTTTCAGCCAGTTTCAGTGTTTAAGAATTTAATTAGTATGCTCAGTTTAATGTTTAAGTAGGTAATTAAATTGTTTTGTTGTAACTAACTATTAATCCTAATAATACTTCAATCTAAGATTGAAAAGTTTCTCAAATTCAAATCTCCAACTTCTACTAATAAAGTTTGGTATTAAGTTTTTTTTCATGCTCACTTTTTGTCATGTTGGACCAAGTATATGTTTTATTATTTTCTTTATAATATTCTAGAGTTATCAACAAGTTTGACCAAAAATAAAACAGTATTAACATGCATGCTGAAGTTAGTAGCATTGGATGTATATTATATGTGAGTTTCACCTTTTTGATAGGGTTGTTCATATGCACATGTCATCCTATCAGGCCACAGAATTTCATTCAATGTTTCTTAGATAGATTATATTCATAAAAAATATTTCAAGCCTCCTTCAAGCAATTTATAGTATTGAACATTAATGATCACATCACATAAACAAACCACTGAAGTAATATGTGTTTAGTTTTCGCAAGTATGGTGGTATACTTGGCGCTTGTTTGGTGCTAGATTGAATTGATTTGGATCTTCATATATAATTTAAATATAAGTTAAAGGAGAGGTGAATGATTTTTCATTTGATTGAGGGCATAATAAGAGATTGGAGCATGGCCAACGTATCCCTTCACCTCTGTGTGAAGATCAGAAAGATAAATTTCTAATGCAGGGTAAATCAAAGGATTATTTCTTAACTTGTAATAAATTAACTTATTTATTTTATTTTCCATAATTACTTAACTTATTAGAAAAAGGAAATTAAGTATTTATTTTTTTCTTATGTATTTTATTTCTTGTTAAAGCTCTAGGTTATTTTCTCTATTTAAGCACATTTTAATTTAGGGTTTAGGAGGACTTTTGGAATATTATTATTGAATATTGCTCTTTGGTGGCAATGTTCCTTGTGTTTTATGATCCTTTTTTGTGTGTTCGTTTCATGTGTTGTTGTTGATGTGTTCCCTTCCGAATTCGCATCCAGTTGGTATCGAAGTTGTGTGTAGGGAATTCATGAAGTCGTATTCCATGGCTTACAACAGGTGGTCTGAGACGAACGGATGGAAGTTCATCAACATGGTTACCCACATGACGACATGGAAGAGATTAAGAGAGTGCTTCGACATCTCACCAATCAAATCTCGTATCGAAAATCGGCTGACGAGGCGTTGTGGTTTCCGACGAGGAATGGGGAGGCATTTGTTTGCAACGTATTGACATTATTCATGGTGCGCTTCGCATAAGGTAAGCCGGTTGAAGAAGGACATTTGGACATTTTACAACTTTTTTTCACGATTGCGCTTCGCGGTGTGAGTCAACTAAAAAAAGAAAGATTTTTGTTCGGCATTTTACAACAAAGTGCACAACACATGGTTAGTTCCGATTATTTTAATTCGAATTGTGATTGAGCATATTGCTTGTTAGTTTAAGTATGCCACCAGTGTATGATCGTTGCATGGACGATTGTGCTTATTGTTTGGGATTGCGATTTGAAAGTTGACAATGAATTGTGTGGGCATTGTGATGCAATTGAGTAGGACAAAGTTCTAGTGGAAGAAGTTAATTCCAGTCAAGACACCAAAGAAAATTATGCAATTATGTGATGCGAGTTTTCCATAAGCACGCACAAATTCAAAGAATCCTATTCATGATATTGTTTTTAAAAATATTAATTTTGTGGGATTGATATGTTTTACTTGGAAAGTTGCAAAGATTTTGGTGGATCAAATAAATCAAATGAAGGGTCTACCGAAGCAATTGCAGGTTAACAAATTAGAATGCTCAAATTTCCAAAGATCTCCAATATCTGCATAAAGGAAGGGCCTTTAATTTGGTAAAGCGTTAAGCATGTCAATTTGTCCTGTAAACATATCATTATTGGAAGAACTAAATTAATTATAAAGGAATAAAAAAATTTTATACATGTAATTTAAAAACCACTCCACATTTGGGTAGTTACTAACCTTTTGTTTAATTTTTAATTTCTGAAATTTAAATCACATAAATATAAATTTTTATTTTTAAATATTCAATTGTCGTACATGTATAAAGTGTGGCAGCGTCAGCTAGTTATTTGAAGAAAGTCATTCAAGAATTTGTGGAGTCGTCGAAGATTGGGCTGTTGATGCAAATGTCCTTTTTTGACCAGAGGAGTCTGGCAAATCAAGGGATTATTTCTTAATTTATAATAAATTAGGTTATTTGTTTTTATTTTCCATAATTACTTATTAGACAAGAAAATTAAGTATTTTCCTTATTTATTTTTATTTCTTGTTAAAGTTGTAGGTTATTTTCTCTATTTAAGCACAATGTAATTTGGGGTTTAGGAGGACTTTTGGAATATTATTATTGAATATTGCTCTTTGAACGGCAAGGATTCCTTGTGTTTTATTCCTTTCTCGTGTGTCTGTTCCATGTGCGGTTGTTATTGATATGTGCGCTTCCAAATCTGCATCAATTTCCTTCATACTTAATTCATCTTTTACTTTTCAGAGTTAGACAAAACGTCTTCATTTCTATACTTTAGCATACATTTAATACAACCGTTATCAATCTAACGCCATCTTAACAGCAAATCAGCCCTTACTATAAAGAAAATAACAAGCGTACATGTGTAGACATTTCCAGAACCATTTGAGGATGAAGAAGTCAACATCACATTTACTCATCGATCGAAAGCAATTGAACGTTTTCCTTGTTCGATTATGTATTTGTATGTTACTCGATCGTTTTTGTTGTTTTGCAGCAGCTGGGACTTGCCTCGTGATACAGTACCGTTAAACTTGGCCAGCCAAAGCCCATGCAGTTAATTTGTGGCTAGCAATATGGTAGATGCAGCAGCTTTGCTACCAGACATCTTCCATCTCTTTCTTAGGATCGATAAATTAAACAGCCTCGTCAATGACTAATCCAAATCAATAAGAGTCAGAAAAAAGCTACTTGAACAAGACATCTAAAAACGACTCAATGGTTGAACGGGGACTTTCCGTGTTTTAATTGGTATAGTACATAGTGTGTTTGATGAAGTGTTGAGGGCTCCGTTTGTAGTGTTTTTAAAATTACCCAAACTGACTTTTGGTGAAAATGTTTTTTGGAGTTCGTGACAGAAGTAATTTTGAAAGAAGCGCCTAATTGGTGCATTTTGAAAGAAGCCTTTGTTAGTCAACTTTTGCGAAGCAACAGTGTTTCGAGATTCGCTTTAGTTTATTAATGATTGGTTAAAAAGTGCTTCCATAAAAATGCTTTTAATAATTTTAAATAATTTTAAAAGTACTTTCAAACACACCTTTAATTTTTAAATACACTATATAGACACTAATTAACTACTCAAACACTACAGACACCTACAAAGATGTTAAGTAAGAACTTTCAAAGAACACATTTCAAAGTGTAATATGAAAGTTCTCTTACAATGTATTGCAATTAGTCATCTTCAAATCTCTCTGTCAAGATATTCTGCGAAAGTTGTAATGCATACATTATTGGCCAAGTTAAATTTATATTTTGGATATGACGAGTCCTTTCAGTTGTCAAATTGTAACCAAAACATGAAAGCACATAGAACATGTAATTTATATTAATGGAGTACAATTGATGCCGTTTGCTTTTGTCCAGATTGCCAAGTACAGCTATTATGAATAATCATCAATCAATTGGATTACCTTTCAGCCACTTTCAGATGTGGATTAGATGCTGGTGGGCCTGGGCCTTTCATTTCCACTGGTATTAATTAGTGTCGGATTCGTAGAAGTTTTTGGATGCTGCCACAAAGTCACAACAACACAAAGGACCCAGGTTTACTGGCAGCCACCATAACAACACACCCAATTACAAGCAGATGTATGCTACGACTGGTTGGTCGCTGGTGTGAGTGACTCGTGACTGTTGATACATGTGTTAAGATTTTGATATCTTCTTTGTGCATTTATAAGACCGAATCCATACGATTTCTAGAAATGATAACTATTCCTTAGATTACAAATCGATCATTGTCCCATTAAGCAAAATTTCCAAGGATTTGTAATCCTTTTTAGAAATCGTTTGGATTCGATCTTATGCATGCGCAAGAAGGATATCAAAATTATTGTTAGAGGGTTGAACGACCTACCCTGGGCCCTGGCCCTTATTTAACGAACCAGAGTAGTTCAATCGATGAGTCTAAGACAACATGATTGGGCTTAGCTCCATGAGTCTAAGACAACATGGTTGGGCTTAGCCTAGTAATGCTATAGTAGGCTTTATGCATTGTTAGTTATTAAACTAAGGCCCTCAACAGCTTTTTTATTTTTTATTTTTGGACAAACGATAAATAATATACATTAAATTCATCTAAATCATGGAAAGTGGGAGTCTTTGAATCTGATACATAGTGAGTTAAAAAATAAGATCTTATCTACCGGGGCAATCCATCACTTGTATCTCAACAGGTTCCATTTGACCATAAAATTTTAGGTGAGACGTCCGTTCTTATTATCCATGTGATGTGGCCGCTTCTAGTAGAAAGGATACTAGCACATATGCCGTGATGAAACACACTTTTCTCCATTGTGATATTACACATATCGTATAACACAATTATGCAAAATATAAGTGGAAACGACTATATTCTAGAAGATAATCGCAATCACATGTCAACATGCCCTTTTCTTCTTCTTTTTCCTTTTTGTGGTCTTTCCTTTGGGTTGGACACATCATGTGCTTACCAATTCCTTTGGTGCTGCTGCGCTATACTATACACATTAACCGCCATAATAATACTTCGAAGCAAAACTTGTAGTTAGATGTCACATTTTAGTTAGAAGTTAGAACGTGCAAACCATTTCATTATGCATAAATCAAAGAGTTCATCGAACAAATTAGAGGGTTGAACTAATCAACTAATGTGCATATATTAGGAATTGAAATTATGCGTTCACTAATTATAAATTGCATCGTTTAATCATTCGATTACGAATGTTTATCACAAGCATTTTGATACATATGTGTATTTTTCTTGCCTTCCAAACTTTATTTTTTGTGGTCAATCATGTTTCACGTATGCATACAAGAAAAGTGAGCAACAACTACCCAGTAGCTATTTGGTTGCTGTTATTGAGGGTAACAATGATGTTGCCAATGAGAAATATGCGACAAAAAACTAAAAAGTAGGTAATAACTACACCACAATTGTGACTAATGCATTAAAGTATACTTTGACGTGATTATTACCCAGCAACAACAACCAAATTATTATCTATACTAAAGCCCAAACGCAAAGTTACTGTTCACCAATAGTGAACAGACAAAACTACCCCTTTTCCCCTCATGTTCTGTCACTTTTTTCCCGATTTGTACAGTAATAATCCCATTTTGCCCTCCATCTCGCCAGTATTTAAAATTTCTCACGATATTTTACTGTTTATAAACAGTAAATTAACTGACTTACCCTTCTTTTTTTTCTCCATTTTTCTCATACATGCCGCTCAAACTCTGCTCTCTTTCTCCAAAAATCGAAAACCACCCATCACTTTCTTCCTATTTTACTGCTCTCTTTCTTGCTTGCTCAAAACTCTGCTCCAAAAATCGAAAACCACCCATCTCTTTCTCCAAAATTCTACTCTCTTTCTGATTTGAACAAAATTTAAACCCACACGGGCTTGGGTTTCCTGGTAAGTTCATCGTCTGATTTTAATCCGTTGATTTTGTGATTTTCCTCAAATTTATTCAATTGTCTAATTTGTTATTTAGCTTATCTTTGTGTTTCCATTTCGTTTCAGGAGAGAGGGATCGATATCTCTTTCTCCAAATCTGCTCTCTTTCTGATTTGAACAAAGTTTAAAACCCACACAGGCTTGGGTTTTCTGGTAAGTTCTTCATCTGATTTTAATCGGCTAATTTTGTGATTTTTCTCAAATTTATTCAATTGTCTAATTTGTTATTTAGCTTATCTTTGTGTTTCGATTTCGTTTCAGGAGAGAGGGATCTATGGATTGAATGAGTTGCTTCATCATCTGCTTTGTTTCTTTTATAGGTATATTTGTATGTACAGTTATGCCATTAAT